>BQNB010104121.1:0-23887 GCA_026074375.1 Tanacetum coccineum
AAGCGCTTGTTTTTGTTCGAGTCACGAGCCTGACTCTACCCTTATTTAACAGATAAATGGGAGGGTTTCCCTACACTTGAGTTCAAGTGCGGGTGATAGTAACGGTACACACCATTGTTGTGAGAAAGGGTCACATGCTGAAAAATTGGTTGTTGATTAATATGCTCCAAATGGTGTGTTTCTTTAACCCTAACATTCTCTACTTCTTTTGGCCTAATGGGTTAATTAAGCCCTCTTCCTAGAAATGAAACTTCCTTAGATTTCAATTCCTAATCATTTTCTATCATCTCCATATTCGAAAGATCAACACCTAGAAGTCCACTTTGACCTAATAAACCTGGTTTAAATCCATAATGTTTCTTAGGATCATCAATGCATGGGTGATAATAGAAATACATATCCTTAGGGTGGAAAGACGCCACGTGAGGTGAAGGTGGTGTATGAATGGTTAAGCTATCTACTTCCTTCATTCTAAAACTATCCGGACTATGTGGTTTGATGGGTTGTTCGGGGTCTCTTTCTTCTCCTATATCTACTTCTAAGGATGGGGAACTAGGAAAGGGTTGTGGTTGAGGCTCCGGTTCATCAAAACTAGGAATTTCCCTAGAATTAAGAGGAGTGTCATGATTACAAGTATTCAAGCCTAAATCCTCTAGTGGTGTTTTGTCTAAAGGTTCTACCTCAATCGAGAGTCCTATAGTCTTTTCTACTTCATCTGAGTAAGTCACGGGCGGTGTGTTTTCCTCAAATGATAGGAGGACTTGTGAGGTACTTTGTAGGTTTAGATTTTTCACCATATCCCATGTTATACCCCTATGCATCTCAACCTAAACCTCCTTATTTCTAAACAATCTTTTAACTCGAGCCTTCAAATTTGCTAATTATTGTTTAGAAATAATGTTTGGTGGGTTGTCCCATTCGTTTTGGCCTTGGGCAAAATTTTCTATGGCTTCCCATGCGTCTTCACCACTTAATTCCCTAAGGTTCCCGTCTGCTGCAAAGTCAAGGTCCATTCGGGTATAGTCATCAACATGATCATAAAAGAATTGAGTAAGGGACCATAAATCAAGGCCATAATGAGGGACTCTTTGGATTAAGTTTTTGAAACGAGTCCACGCATCGTAAATAGATTCATCTTGATGTTGTTAGAACACCAAGATATATCTTTAGAATAGGAAGGTTGTGGTTCATGGTGGGTTTTGAAAGGGTGTGGTAGGTGGTCTTTCATACATCATGATGGTGAATAAAAGAGTTACAGACAAAAGGCACAAAGAAAAGATAGACTACAAGAAAGCTAATATACTAAAAATAAAATTCTCACTTGATAGGAATCAAGCGAGTAGACCTAAGTTAAACAATGGTTGAAACCTAACTATTCCCCACGCAGCAGCGCCAAAAACTTGATGCGGTTGTCGTTAGACTTCAACAAGAAGTTTTATAACTCCGTAGGCAGTGCACCTAATCGTTGCAGTATAGTATAGGCAAGACTCGGGGGTTGTTATCATTCTTTAGGGGAATAGGTTGGAAAGGCTCGATCAAGATCTAACAAAGGTCTACGGGGTTGAAAGAAGATTCTTTTTGTATTTTTATTTTATAGAAAGCAGGTAAAATCATATGTTTGAGAGGTTGGGTTGTTTTATCTAATTAAACTCAATTATAATCTAAACTAATTTGGTGGTAAATTATATGATAAACAAACGCATTTACTTAATCATGCACTACTCCTCAGATTGCTTCTCCTAATCCTGTTGCTTTGTCACACTTGTGATGATCTATGTAAGAATTTCCTAAGTCATGAACACAAACCCGCCATCTATTTAATATTCAGTTAAGGCAACGCACAAGTAAGGTAGTATGAAGACTATTACAAGGCCCCTAAGTGTATATTAAATGCAATTGAAATATCTTAAGAGGGATCAACCATATTATGGGTAAGGTAGTATGAAGACTGTTACCCATGATATCCTTTCTACACACTCGTGTTTCCCTAGACGTCTATGTCAATTTAATATCTTATGGCTAGTTTTCTAAAGCCTAACGCGTACATCCATCACAAGAATCAAAATTAAAAGGATCTACAATCTAAGTTTCATGCAATCATAAGTAAATACTAAAGGATCTAGCCTAGCATGTTATAAGAAGGTAAAGAACACAAATCAATCAAACAATACATAGACATATTGAAAGATTAAAGGGATAAATGAACTTTACTTGATTAAAACATGGATTAAAGACTGTTACTTTAGGGTTTTGAGGCCCTAAAGATGGCCTAAAAAGCTGCCAAACTCGAATACAAAGGTTAGGGTTCGTCTCCCAAAAGTTACACACTTAAAACCTTAAAATCGGTTTTGTATATATAGGAAAAGCGGCGCGACGGCGTCGTGTTGTAATCGTGATGCCGTCGCTACGTAGAATCTTCTAGAGCCACTTTAAGTTGGCTACGTCCGGACGCCGTCACCAAATCCATGACGCCATCACTTTGAAAATCCTGACGCCGTCGCTTAGTAATCGCGACGCTGTCTCCACGCTCTGTATGCACAATTCTTCAAGATAAATAGTGTAGAGTCGTAGTCTTGTCCGTTTCTTCTCCAAATGAGCCCAAGTCACGTGTATTTCTTCCAAAAGCCATCCAAGTGATAAAATACAAAAACAAACGATTAAGCACATAATCTGGGCATACTTGCATGATTTAGGGGGTTAAATGACCTTGAAAAAGTGTATAAAATGTCACCTCATCAAATACCCCTACACTTGGAGAAACGGTAGGGGGGGGGGGGGAGGAGGCAGGGGGCAGGGGGCGGCTGCGGCGCCGGTGAGGCGGTAGGGCAAGGGGGGGCGGAGTGGAGGCCTTAAAGGGGGGAGGGAAATCAGCGGATAGCCGGGCCTCTTCCCGTTTTGAGGGGATCTTGCTGTCATTTATACTTTGTTTGATCCTCTATATTTCATTACGCTAACCTTACTTTTTTTATAGCTTACTACCTTTAGCTTATGCCTTATTTAAATGAAAAACACATTTTGATATTTCAACTATATGATGGGTTCGCTTCTTTGCTTGGACTGAAATCGGTTTGCTTAGTCTTTAAAGAAGTTGGTGTTCTTTGAGCCTAGCAATTCCTGTTATTGCAAATAAGCAGAGGGAGTTGTGGCGTGTTGGGTTGCTATGATGACAAGTAATATCATATAAAAGTTTAGAAGCCTGCTAAGGGGGTGTTTGGCATTGCGTAGAAGTATGGGCTTTAAATATTAGTACACTTTGTGCCCAATATTCGGGAGACATCCGTTTAAGTATTAATGAAAATAAGATTGCTTGATAGGTAGCATATAAATCCACTAGGTAACTTGCCGAGAAAATTTCACAGACTATGTTGCAAGTGTGAGTTGTTTTTAACATGTATTTTGCACTTTTTTCTGTCGTAATGTAGAAAAGAAAACCAAAAAGTGTGCAAAGAAACTTTACATCAAAATTCAAATAATGATAGAGAAATCCAACCATATATAAGTATAGGTGGTATGCTGGATTTGATTAACTTTAGGCTCTTTTGATATGTCTTTTATATAACAATATTTCATTGTTACATTATGCAGAAAAAAGCATGATTACTGGTGAGGTGCACGTCTCAAAAGTAGAATACACTATTGACATCGTTACTATACTCGCGAAGTCCTTAAATGATGTGCAGATCACACTCGATCTTGCAGGCGGGTATGCCCCTCTTAATCTTATGTAATTATTTGCATTTCGTAAAGTGATTATGATCTAAATATGGTTTACTTTAATAGGTTCGAGTTTTGTATTTCAGGTAGTAACTTTCTCATTTGTGTCTTACAGGACGTTATGTTTTGGTCGTGAAGATAATCACACTGCCAGAATAACCTTTAAAGTTGGCTCTACATTAGCTCTAGAAGATACAAGATTCAAAGGAATGAATTGACAAGTGCGACTTTGATTTCAACATCGGTATCTGATTCTTACGTACAAAAATAGGACATGCTAGAGTTGTATGATTTTTACCTTCAATCCAAGCATTTAGAGCTAAGACAATGTATGCTACATAAAAAGGTTTCAAACAAGTTCTAGAACAATAAGCACTTCCAACAAAAACCGTTAACTTAAATGAAATTTTATTCAGCTGCTATGTAAACAACAATATTTATTTTGGAAGTAGACTTGGTACTAGATAGTGGGGAAAAGATGATGGATGTACCATAAGGGTAATTGCATATGTTTGATGAAATGTATAGATGTTTCAAGTGCAAGATAGTTGAGCTAAAATTTTGGCATATAGATTAACAAAGCTGGCTGATTGGATTGTATTTATGACAAATATATATTTATTTCATGCAGAAGCAATGTAAATGGTTTTATGGGAAAGGTACTTTCAGTTCATGTTTAACCTTAGTTTCAACGAGCCGAATGCGTTTAACCTTTATTTAACTCAACTTATAATTCAAATTATTTTTATAACTATTTAGCTCAACATTACGCGACACGTTTCAATTACACGCACAATCATACACACATCGATAATTCACACAAACATTTAAGGCACTTATGTATGCATTACGTTACGAACAATTTAATGCCACCGTTGTACTTCACATAATTAATAAAAAGATTTTACACAAACACAAGCCTGGTGCAACGCACAGGCATGAAAGCCTCGTAAACACGTAAAATGAAATACACAAAACATTTATTGGACTTAGTACTTCAAAATGCCTCACATACCTGACCTCACTTTTGATATTTCCCTACTGGTTATCATTAATACCTTTGGTTGCTGTTTTGTTGAGCTATAAAGTCATATGTAGCTAACCACCTAGGGGTGGCCTAGTGGTAAAAGGACTTGCAAGTATCACACTAAAAGGTGAGAGATCCCAAGTTCGATTCCTGCTAGGTGCAAACAACTCTAAAGTGGCCACGCCAACCTCATGAAAAGGGAGAGCTTTACCTGCTTTGAGTCTGTGTGGCGGTGGGTTCAAACCGCGTGGATTAGTCAGCCTAAAGAGCAAAAACCATGGTTACCAAAAAAAGTCATATGTAACTTGCACAACCGACGGTTGTCCAGCCGGGATTTGCTAATATCCGTCGGTTAACCCATCATTGTGCTCCAAAAGGGCTTTCAAGAGATGGTCAGATTCTACCTTTATTTTTAACAACTTTGTTATGCATAGACAACACCAACAATAAAGTAAAGGTATTATCTACTATAGAATCGCATAGATTGTGGTAGATAAAGGCCTGAAAAATGACTGACAAAGTGATTCTACAAATGTGTTGGAAGCTGTTTGAATTAATTCTTACAGTTACGTTTTTATAATTATAGAAGCGTAAAACTGAAAGAAAAATAGAAGCCAATAAATTCAGCCAACCTGAAGTAGAAAATCCATAGTGCTTATGAACTTTGTCAAAAGAAGCTAGCCCTGACCACATCAAATATAGATCATACTATATTACCTCTTTTGATTCCGAAAGAAGCACCAAACTCATATTGTACAAAGTAACCCGTCATTACACATACCTGCACTTGCATTTGGAGTTATGAGATTTGATGGGATCTCTCGGGTTAAGGTATTGCTTTCTAGTTTCTAGATACCGGAAAATCATAACATTGTCAACTAATTAAGGACAAATAATTATTATTATTAGCTTAACAATGCATAAAAAAACAAACTACAAAAGGAAGAACATAATCAGAATCATAATTCTAATATAAAAAAACACAAATGCACATACTCATAAATTTAGATTACCAAATCAATTAACGATGAAGATTGATCTTTTAAAGGTAAAATTGAGTGTGTTTGGTCTCAAAAGCTTAAAGGGCGGACTAATTCAACCTTACCTATTCATAATGAACTAGGATAGAAGGACGACTATCTTTGTGTGTAGGTTATATTGTTTATTATAAAGTTTGGCATTTTTAGAGAAGCCAATGAACTTACTATTTCTTATATTAACCACTGAACTCATACTTTTCAAAAACTGTTATGTACCGAGGCAGGTCCTTGAATGGAGATTAGAGCGGCTTCTAAAAGAAAATGAGAGAAACCAAGATGGTTACTTGGATGTGATAACAACAAATCCACCAACTCTGATAACTGGTATATTGGTCCCTAATGCAGGTGCTAAAGCGTTAAATGCAGCAACAATTACAGGAGCAGCTAAACCTGTTACATATGCAATGAATGTGTGTTGATAAAATATAATGCCTAAAAACATTACTAATATTTTTCACATCTTTACGTTTTGATAATCACAAAATATAAAAACGTTCAATGTAAAATTAAACGTAAACAAGTAATTAGTAGTAAATTTTTATTTCGAAATTTATATCACTTCAAGGTATGAATAAATAAATGCTTAATGCATTTTATGATCAAAGGAAATTTTTATTCAACCTCACACTTTTATAAAATGTTGTAAACATTTTTATAAATATTACAAAACATATCTACAATTAAAAAAAGAAATGTTTTATTCCAAAATAAACATTTTAGAAATTTCAAAATTTCGGACCAAAACGGCTTAATAAAAAGTTCAGAAAATTCCTTTCCCCCTACACAAAAGACAAACTAGGTGGCTCCTAGTCTAAGGCGCCCCCCTTAAATACACGGGCGGCCCCCTTAATTTTAAGGGGACCGCCCACCTATTTAAGGGGACTGCCCATAGACTGACGCTCCTCCAGTTTGTCCAATAAATATATCGTGACTTTTCGCTCACTATTTTTTTCTCACCTTTTGTGGCACTTATTCTTTCGTTCTAAAATACCACACATTCACTAAAATACTATGATCATTTAATCATAAAGCTTCTAAAATCCTTTGATCATTTAATCATAAAGCTTTGTTTCCAAGTGATCCAAGCTTAATTCCTCAAGTGCAAGAGAAGAATACTTCCATCATCAAGTAAAGAAGTATTACACCTTAGTGTGTATTGCAACCTTGTTGCATTCATATCACATATTTGTAAATCAATTGTATATCTTGTATTTGTGTGTAGTAGCTAGATCTTGGCGATCTTTGTAAGTATAGTTAGATCGTGGTGATCTTACCAAGTAGTGTTAGATAGTTGTGATATAAGTAGTGTGGTGAAGTGAAGTCTTGAAGTTGTGAAGAAGTCTTGAAGTTGTGAAGAAGTCGTGAAGTTGTGAAGTCGTGAACAAGTCGTGAAGTTGTGTTGTGATAGATTGGTTCTAGCTAAGATTAGAACTCGACATTTAGCTTTATGTCGTAAATCGGTGTAAGCAACGTTGTGTACGGTTTTCTCCCCCATAAGGGAGTTTGTTGACATAGTGAAGAAAACTCTCGAGTTAGGTGCTCGGGGAGTGGAGTACGGCGAAGAGGTGCTTTGTTACCGAACCACTATAAATTCTCGCGTTGTGTTTTGATTGTTCTTACTCTTATCTCTTGTCTTACTTTATCATTTCATATACTTATATTGTTCATATTGCGCAAGCATTGAATTCACAAAAAGTCGAATCTAAATTTTACAAACAAACATAAACCTTAAATCAAAAAGCGGTAAACTATTCAACCCCCCTTCTAGTTTTCCACAGTGTCTTCATAGGATAGGTACGATAGCCCCTCATAGTCATGGCCACCACCTCTCGTTCTCATTTGCATGCCGTGTTTTCTTGCGCACACGATGGCATTTTGGATATGGGAAACGTGTGTTGGAGTGATGATCAAAGATGGTTTTATTTTGGTTGAGTTAACGTAAAGAGCGTTTCGAATGTATGCATGATACACACTAGAAAATGAAGAGTTGTCGGGAGTGTAAACTATCTCGTTGACAGGATATTTAGGATCCGAGCGACTAGTTAAGCAGTTAATGAACATGTCTGTCACATGATCTGCAGAGGATTTGGTGGAGAAAAATAGAAGAATGAGCACAAAAATGGAGATTGTCATGTTTACGTAAAGATGCAAGCATGGTGCATGCTGAATGTGGTATTTATAAGCAAACAAGTTACAAGGGTTTGTGGTATTTAAGTGTTTTTGGCGTGTTTGTGTTTTATGTGTTATGGAAAGATATAAAAAGAGAGATGCCTTTTATGTTCTTATTAAAAAAAAGAATTATAAATTGACTCATTTGTTTCCAAGTTTAAATGCACGAGGTTTTTCACTCGCGCTCTGCTGCAGAGCGCGGGATCTTACGTTAAGGACTAACTTTGCAACGAAACGATAACCCAAAGACTATTTGCGAATAGCGTCATTATTAAGGACTAACTTTGCAACGGAATGATAACCCAAGGACTATTTCCGTAGTGTGAAGTTAGTCATCAAGGACTAAGTTTGCAAAAGACCGATGACCCCAAAAACTATTTTCGTAAATTGTGTCTTAAAGTTTGTGAAAAAACACACTTTTCCCTAAACTTACTACTCTTTGTTATATAATGCTACAAAACATGCATTCTTCTTTGTAGCACCAAACTATGAATAAGCAGAAAAATTTATAATAAGTAGTAGTGGAAAATATTACGTTAATTGTCGGCGTTAAGAGGATATTTTTTTTCGTTACTCCCCTCCCCTTCTTTTCCATGTGTCTCGACTTAAATAGTGATATTATTTGATCTTAATCAAGTTACTTGCACATTCGTGATATAAAGATAATCAACTTTCATTTAATGAATAACTTTGGTTCTATACGATAGCCATATATCTATTTCCTTATTAGATAGACAAAATGCACCTAATAACATGCTTGTATGGTAGTAATACGGATATAGAAGTATTCAACATGATATTTGCCATAACATGCAATATAATACAAGTGGGTAAGAAATTAAGACAAACTAAGTCGGTACATGTTTTCGACCTATGAACAATCTAAGAGAAAGACAATGTTTTAATTTCATCCATGATAGTGACCTTTCTTGGCGGTTTTACATCGAAGCAGAGCTTGTTCCTGTAACGCCAAAGAACCCAAAAAGCAGTCCGGACGACCCCATCAAAGCATGCTTTAGACGCACCAGGTAGGGTTTGTTAAATCAGCCCATTTGATCAAGTCATCCAAGTTGTGAGGTCGAGTGGCTAGATCCCACCATTTACTGATTAATATCCATAAGTCACTAGCAATTTTGCAATGAACGGATAGATGTTAAGCTAATTAGTCTTCATCACATAACGGGCATCTCAACGTAGAGATGGGCAAAAAAACCGGGTCACAAACCGGGTTCCGGGTCGAAACCGAAAACCGAACCGGTCAACCCCTGTTTTGACCAAACCGGTTCCGGTTTTTGGCCGAACCGACGGTTTGGAACCGGTTTGGCTTTCCACCGAAAATCCCGGTTTAACCACCGGTTTTTCGAACCGGTTTCAAAAACCGGTTTGGACCCGACCCGATTTTGTGAGGACAATTGAGGACCCGGGAAATCATAATCTCGATTCACATAGGACATAGATTTTTAGCAAATAAAACCGAAGCCTTCGAAAAATTCGAAATATTTAGCAAAATGATCCAAAACAAATTAGGATGTTCCATTGTATCAATTAGAACGGATCATGGTCGGGAATTTGATAATGAAGTACAATTCAAAAACTATTGTGATTTAAATGGGATATCTCACAATTTTTCCGCTCCTCGTACTCCACAATCAAATGGGGTAGTGTAAAAAAAAATCACCTCTACAGTAAGAGTTAAACCATGTTAAACGAACAATCCATTCCTCAAAAAATTTGGTGTAATGCGGTCGATACGTCAACCTATATAATTAATAGAGTTTCCATTAGACGTATTTTAGGAAAAACTCCATACGAGTTGTTAAGAGGTAGGAAACCAAACCTTAACTATTTTAGAGTATTCAGAAGTAAATGTTTTATTCTTAATACAAAAGATTACCTCACCAAGTTTGACCCAAAGTCATACGAAGGTGTCTTCCTAGGATATTCGCAAAATAGTAAAGCTTACATAATACTTAACAAACAAACAATGAAAGTTGAAGAGTCATTGAATGTAACTTTCAATGAAACTCCTCTCCCGCCTAAAACATCACCATTGGAAGATGATGAGTTAGTCGAAGAAGAAGCTATTGAGGTTAGTAAAACAAAACCCATAGGCAATGATCTTGAAGATAATCAAATTGTAAATATTAAAGAATCTAAAACTCATCCCCTAGAAAACGTTATTGGTAATCTAAATCAAAGAACTCTTAGGTCGCAAGCTCAAGACAAAAGCAATTTCTTTTGCTTTATTTCAACAATAGAACCTAAAAATATAAATGAGGCATTAAAAGATAAAAATTGGGTAATGGCCATGCAAGAGGAACTAAACTAATTTAAAACAAATGATGTTTGGGAACTAGTCCGAAATCCCATGGATATGACCATCATAGGAACAAAATGGGTATATAGAAATAAACTCGATGAAAATGGTGTCATAATAAAACAAGCTAGGTTAGTCGCCCAGGTCTAATCAACAAAAAGGAAATGATTATGAAGAAACATATGCACCCGTAAGCTAGACTGGAGTCCTATAAGAATACTTTTAGCTTATAGCTTGCACACTAGACTTTAAGTACATACAAATGGATGTGAAAGTGCATTCCTTAATGGTTTATCAATGAGGGGGTTTAAGGGGACAACCTTCCCGGGATTCATTGACTTCCTCCCAAAACCTAATTATGCCTATAGACTTGAAGAATAATCTTTACTGGTCTAAACAAGCCCCAAAAGCTGGTATCGATCGATTAAAAGCCTTTTCTAATTAAAACATGATTACTCCATAGGAATGGGTAAGATAACACACTCTATCCACTAAAAAGAAAGACTCCAACCTCATTATTATCTAAATATATGTTGATGACATTATATCCGGATCAACTTGTCAAGAAATGTGTGATGGCTTTACCAAGATCATGCATGATGAGTTTTGTAAATGAGTATGATTGGGAACTAAACTTTTGTCTTAGGATTACAAATAAAACAATAATGATGGAATTAAATTTTAATCAATCAAAATATATTAAGGAAATGCTTAAGAAATTTAGACTAGAAGACTCTAAGCCAATAAAAACCCCTATGTCTATGAAAACTGTAGGTCCTAATAAACAGGATCTCAATGAGCCTTGAACGACTGATAGTCCTTTGAATAAATCCAAAGATACTATGAGAGACAATAACTGTGAATACAATATTGACGCGGGATAGTCAATACTATACCAAGAGTGAACAATAAAAACGAATATCAACACTTGCTATTAATATTTACTATTTGATTGTGAAACATCAAACAAACTCCATAATCTTACAATACGTATTCTATGTTCCTTTTATAGACTTTAAGGAACCCTAAAACGCGTTAAAGATAAGCTTAACTCTTCCTAGATAACGCTAATGATAACAATTACTCATAAAATTACAACAGACTTAACTGTCCTGTCCAAACAGTATAAACTTATTACTGTCAGACTTAAGTAATGCTGGCAGACTACTTGCTCTACCAGGGACTTAACTTCTATATCTAAACAGTACTAACTATTTCTATCAGTACTAACTATAACAACAAAGAACTAACTTAATACTAACAGTATTAAGTCTGTTTACAGTATTTTCCTAACAATCCTCCCTAACTTGATTCATACATGAACTTCAAAGTTTCTTTACTTTGTCGGCTTCACTTTGGGCTGTTTAGAGGAATTGTCTTGAAACTTCTGTCTTCATAAATATCAATCTTTAAGTCTTTAAATCTTGACAGCAACTAGTCCCTTCATAGCACTCCAATCTTGACTGCGAACAAAAATAATAGTTTTTTTTGGCAAACTACCAGCCATAAAACGGATTTGTTGGTCTTACCTGAGGCCGTTTGCTATGAGAACTAGGTCAATGTGTTAAGGTTTTGTAAGACCATGGACAATGATAACCATATGATTTTGAGCAAATCATCAGCTATTAAACGGATTTGATACTCTTTACCCAGCTAGCCGTATTTGCTCTGGAGTAGCCATGGCTTCAGATATAAATACTATGGTGCATTGAAATACCATACAATTTTTTGGGTAAAATTTGATCAGACCATAATGGAGTTGCATCTTATGATACGGGGAACTAATATGATATGCAAGTCTTTACCATAAGCCAAATCTTATGGACTATATGTTTTTTTTTCACAGGCCTTTCCCACAGACCATAAACGTGTGGGCTATAGCCAACTCTTCACTTTAACAGATTTGGTGAGTTGAAAATCATACAGACTTTATCTGCAAGTTGTCAACCATAAAAGGATTTGAAAAGTCTTTACAAGAGCCGGTTTGCATCCTGGACTAGCCATCCTTATGTTGGTTAGACATGGGAACTGATAACCATATTTTTTGTGTTAGTGCATAGCACCTTCACCAAGTGTTATCCTTCTCAACTTCTATCCTAGGCTTTCAACCCTACACATTTCATTACTTTCTAATGCCTGCTTGTTTTTCCATCATTTTCAACAATCTATAGCAATCTTCATTCATCTTTCCATCCAAAGCTTCATTTTCAACATAGTTTTGACATAACTCAGGCAGAAATGGATATTTCTATCAGAAAACAAGTAACCATCCATAGATTCTAAGTTTCCATACAATGTACCCACTATTTTCATAGTATCTCCAACTTACAATCTTTTTGCTGTATCTACTAAATCTCACTCCATATAGAATCTGTGCTTAGAGGTTCTTCAAACATAATTCTTAAACATTTCCAGAATCCCTTCTCTAACTTACCTCAGCCCATCCAAATCCAACCCAATCTTTCAATACTATCCTGTAACAACTCAGTAAAGGTCATCCCTAAAAAAAAGATTTTTTATAGACTATTAACATAGCACCAAAATTAATGTATACTATATCTGTTCCATCTTCCCTAACAATTTGGTATACTCCTTTTATTCTCCTTGTTTAATAATCTTATAAGTAGCTACACTAGGTGTTTTAATAGCTACAGGAACAGGATTAATTAGAGTTTCAGTACCTGTGTTAGTCTTTTCTTGCTCATCAACCTTATCAGACTCTTCAGAATCATTCTTATCCACACTTGTATGCATACCTTTCCTAGCTATCTGTTTTCTTCTCTTTCCAGACTTCTTTGTTGGTTCATCATCTTTTGCTTCATCATCTTTGTCTTATTTCAGTCTCTTTGGAGTCTTTTGTTTGAGCTCGTTCGACCAAATCTGTTCCAAGCTATCTTTAGTGGCTTTTCAAAACTTATGGAGCAAAGACTCAATCTATTTTACAAGCTTGTCAAACTCTTTTCCTTGACTTCTTCAAAGCTCAAACTTCCTCAGCTGATTTAACTTCCATGACCCCATAATTCTTTAGAGAAGTTTCATCATGTAAGTCTTTAGCTATGATTGGGTCATGGGCTTGTTCCTTTTGGCTTTGGCTCTTTCTTCAGCAAAAAAACTTCTTTCTTTGATTAACAAGATCCACCATTTTCTTAGCAAAATCTTCTCCTTGAAGTTCACTTCCAAGCATGCTCTTTGATAACTCTGCATTGCTTCAAAAGTTTTGCTCTAATCAAATCCCAACTCATTTGTAATAATGCAGAGCTCAAATTGTACTTGAGCTTTTCTTTTCTTCTGTTGCTCAGTCAACTCTTCTCTTCTGCAATCCTTAGTTGCTAGACGAGCATACCAAATGTATTGTGCTCAGTCTCCTCTTCTTTTTGTAAAGAATGCAATCTTATGCTTCTGCAAGGCTAGCTCTTCTTGTAAAATTTGTTCCTTTGTTTTCTTTGAGTTTCTCACTGAGCATAGAGCTTTCCCTTCTCTTTGTCCTTTTATTTTCACCACAGTACTATCTTGCTCAATAACATTATTAAGTTCAAATACTACAAGTATTAACTTATACTAGCATAATTAACGTTCAATACTAGCAGCATTAATCTCACAGCCAGTATTAATCCTTTTCACACCAGTATTATCTTCCTGAAAGTCATGCTTTGAGACTAACTTTCTTACCTTGTAGACACTTTTCTCTCTGTAACCTCCTTCCTTTGTCAATTGACCTTGACTTTAAAGAGGCAACCTTTGAGAGAGTTTTGGCTGCTTCAAGAGTGTTTGGGCTTATATCTTCCTCTTGTTCCTCCCCTGAAGCATGTGCCTTTGTTGTAGGAGGTGTAACCAGTCCTTGTATTGAAGAATCTTGAGGATCAGCTTGACTTTTCCTCCCTTGAGCCTCAGGTTCTTCATCCTCTGAATCTGTCAAAACTAAATTCCTCCTCTTTAGAAACCCTTCCAAACTTCTTCACCTCTTGACTAGCTTCATATTGCATTTTCCCATGGTTAGCTTGGTTTGTTTGAGATCCAATTCCAGGCTATCTATTCTTGAAATCAACTTGGGAACTGTGTGAAGCAAATCATCCATAGGCATGCGACTTGGAGCCTGTTCTTGTGAGGGTGAGAAGTGATGGTGGACAGGAGAGTGCTCCTCATAGAGGTACTCATCTGTGGTAGGTTCAGTCTCAGGTGGTGGTGGTGGTGGTGATGTACTAGGTGGTGGTGTTGGTGTTGGAATAAGTGGTGGTCTTGGTGATGGAATAGGTGGAGGATGGAATTAGATGTTGGGATAAGTTGGTGGTATTGGTGATGGTTTGGGATTGAGCTTGAGCACAAGTTCTTGTAACTGCAATAGGTAATAAGCAACAACAACATAGAAGGCAATGAAAGGCTTGGTGCCCCTTGAAAACCCCTTTTCAATATTCCAAATATCTTTTGGTCAGGCTCACAGCTGTGATAAGGGTGTGTTTTTTTTCTGTTTGAATATTCAAAATCAGTTGCAGAAAACGGATACATCAAAAACTTTTTCCTTGTTCTTCAAATGGCCATCATACCATCAAAAATGGAGTTTTGGAAAAAATTTATAAACTCTACAATAGATAGCAAGATCAAAGCATAGCAATATTGCTGAACCAAATTGATCCATCCCCCTGTTAAGCTTATAGCAGTGCAAGAGATGTGGACTAAATATCGCCATTTATTGTGGTGTAAAGAAACTTTTCCAAAAGGTAAAATGTTCCATCAGTAGTATAACCCAATTGGTCCATACCCTCAAAAAGGTCATCATTAGGTAACATTGTAATTCCTGTGGCGTCATCTAGTTGAAGTGAATCGCTAATTGACGCCTCAGAGAGTGTGTACCTAATGGTATCAATTATGGCACTAATTTCTAGAAACCCATCCTCTTTAGTACTTGCAATAGCACTCTGCCAAAATTGTTTCACAAGAGAATCATAGATAGTAGGATTAGCAGTTAAAGCATACCTGAGGTTGAAACCTCGAATAAAATCACTATCTCAGCAAACCTTCACTCTCGTTAGGCTTGCGCAAAAACCCTACCTTGATATTGTTTGTCACAATAATTTAATTGAGCCATTGGACAACCGTATGAAGTACTTAGGTTTTATTGTGAATGAAATTATAGATGCTGGTAGCAGAACGCTTGACTATTTTCGTTAGAGAGGAAATTTTTGACTTTGCAAAAGAAAAGGAGATAGCAAAAAAAGACAAGGTATGAAGAGCAATCAAACTTTAACTATATTGGATAACACCTCTGTTGGAACCTACTATTGCGCCGTAAAAATCTCTAAAACGGTTACATTTAAACATACTTAAGCATAAAAAGTCAAATTTCCCGCAACCTAATCATTAACAAAACCTCACAGTATTAACAAATTACAACTACCTAGACTTTAATTTGGTCAAACAGAATTACTTAAAATGTCACCTGAATTAAATCTATTCCAACCAGTAATTAAGTGTGTATAAAAATGGGTAACGATGGATGTTAAAAAACCTTGCCACGCTCCTTATTCATTCCTTGCAAATGGCCTCATACGTATTACCTAAAACAAAGAAAAACGATTTGCAAATTGTATAAACATATTAATGAAAACTTAATTACGCTGAATTTAACTCTACTTAACTACCAGTAATTAAATGGGAAAATAACTACCAGGATTAAAAAAAAATCAACAACCCGAATAAACCTACTATACAACCAGGATCAAAAACAACAATCACTCACAAAATAAGATTACTTAGCCTATTAATAATTAACAAACTATACAATCTAGCTCCCACCCCTAAAATAGTTTCTAAGTGTTGAACAAACCAAATGCTAACCACCAAGAAATTAAACCAGAGGTCCAACAAATGGTTTGGTTCAACAAGTCAGCGTACATTTAAGTCTGTGTGAATTTTGCTCCACACTTCTTAGTCATCTTCACAAAACAACTCTGATTATTGGTGTACGATCTCAATGTGATTTGTCTTAGACATGATATACAGGGTTCTTCACAATGCAGATTGTGCTTTCAATATCAATGTGTATTTTGTAATCATGAAGTTGAAACCAAAGTCCAAACACTTGGTATATTGAACCCACAAAACT
Source organism: Tanacetum coccineum (assembly GCA_026074375.1). NCBI lineage: Eukaryota > Viridiplantae > Streptophyta > Magnoliopsida > Asterales > Asteraceae > Tanacetum > Tanacetum coccineum. Next base: position 16,368 of record BQNB010104121.1, read on the forward strand.
TGTCCACGAGCAATTTGCAGCAACTACAAATCAGCTTCAGTTTGTTGAAGTGGCTATAATAGTCTGTTTATCTTGCATTGCCATGAGATAAGTCTTGACCAAGAAATTGACAACCACCGTTTTGGATTTCCTGGTCAAGGTTGGAAGGACAACCATAGTCACTATCAAGAATGCTTCCAAATCAAGGGTATTCCCCAAAGGATACAAATAATCCAAGTTGGTTTGCCCATGAGGTTACTTGAAGATTCTCTTGACAGCTAAAGATATGAGAAGGTCTTTGGATTACCTGAAAACGTGAACAAAACACATACTGCATACATAAATCAGGTCAAGAAGCAGTTAAGACATGAGGAGAACCTATCATAGATCTGTACAAGTGTACATCAACATCAAAAGCTTCCTCCATCCATTGTCAAAGCAACTGGTCTCCGATGGGAGTGATGGAAGGCCTTTGACAATCACAAAGATCAAAATTTTCTTGAGTATTCTCAGCTACAATACTTGTCTGAGATATGAAGATCCTTCCTTGTTCTGCTTGACTTTAGATCATAAGAAGAATGTAAGTTCACCCATGAACTCATTTAGACATCTGCTATGCATCAAAGCATCAAAACTCTCACACCCAAGACTTGTTGGTAGACCCAAAAATGATATCATCAACATACACTTGAACCAACATGATATCCTTTTTGTTTCTTCTAATGAATAAAGTCTTGTCAATGGTGCCCCTCTTGTATCCATGCTTCTCTAGGAATGTTGACAAAGTAGCATACCAAGCTCTAGGGGCTTGGTGCAATCCATACAAAGCTTTGACCACACCTAAAAAACCATAGTAGGATGGACAGGATCAACAAAACCAAGGAGGTTTGTGAGACATATGACCTCTTTCATCAATAGTGCCAAACAAAAAACACATTTAACATCCATTATGGATAGACTATGAATCCCATAAATGAGGCAAAGGCTAAAAACAACCTGATAGCTTCAATTCTTGCTACAGGAGCAAAAACCTCATCATAGTCAATTCCTTCTTCTTGTCTATGACCTTGAGCTACCAGCCTTGCTTTGTTTCTGACAACTACTCCCCTCTCATCCTTCTTGTTCCTGTATAAAAAAAAAAATTAAAAAGAAAAAACCCATTTAGTGGCTATCACCTTAGCACCATTAGGTTAAATCAACCAAAACCCAATCTTGTGAAGCTTGAACTGCAACATTCTTCCTGATAGCTACAACCCAGCTTCCATCTTCAAGGGCTATCTGAACTTTCCTGGTTCAAATTGAGATAAAAAAGCAAGCAATAAAGACAATGTGTTGATCTTTATGATTGCTTCTTTGGTGTGCTTTGTATGTAGCACACTAGACATAGCCCTTCAGTGATTTTCTGAGAGAGCTTCAAGTTGTGTAACAGGTGTATGGGATTCTCCAAGGATTTGACTTTGAGGTATGACATTGTGAAATCCTTAGAGTGTGATTTTTGGTGGGACCATCTACTTCATACGGTAGATATTGTTTAAAACAGAAACAAACCATCAATCATCAAAGAAGCTTTTTCAAAGAAACCTCACATTGATTTATCATAAACCATATTTCAGGCATCTCAACATCTCTGCATCAATGAAGAACCTCTTCTCTCTTCTTCATTGATCACACTAGGAGGAAGGAATAGCTCAAAATTGCCTAAATTATACCTCCTCAAAGCAGTATTAAGGTAAATACTACCAGTATTAACAGGATTAGCAACTGGTGGGTGGCTGTTGCAGATACTGGTCGCTAAGTGCATCAACGCAAAGCATCCAGCTCTTTCTAAAGGTCATAATGTCATCACAGATTTGGATATTGGTGTAACTATAGGCTACTTTGGGAGTGCGTCTTCTTTGGAGTAACTATTCAGAAACAGCTGCTTTTTGCTAGTTGCTTTAGTTAGAATGTAAAAGAAACACATCAGGTCTGCAGCCTCTCATTCTGCACATCAAAAAGCTATGACCTCCTTGAACTGCAAGGTTAGCTTGATTTTGCAAAGAGACAGGTATATAGTTCATAGAAGTCATAAAGATAGTCCTAAATTATCAACACATCCAACGCTATATTGCCTATTCCCTGTACATTGGGTGTTTTTCCTCCAAGAAGTTGACAATGAAGGTTTACTTTCAACTCTTTTGGTACCTAAATTTAACCCTAAAGGCTTTACAATCACAGAGTAAACCAACAAGAAAACCCTCATCAGATTTCTCAATCAAACTTCCTTAGTGGGCGTAAGAGTATTGAAATAGGTAACATGGCACCCAAATGGGGTCTTATGTAGCTAAGGATTGGTTTTTATGGCCAAACAAAAGCTCAACAAGGAGTTTTGAGGTCTGAGGCTTGGTCACCCTTTACCCTGTTTGATAGGTATATGCACGCATTATTGACTTCGTACTGCCCTCCAAAAAAGTTAGGTAAGTGTGAGTCGGCTAGCAAAGTCCTAGCAGTCCTCTATAAGGGTCCTAATCATTCTCACAACCCGATTCGCTGAGGAGTTCTGGCATTAATAAACTCCTGTTTATAACCCTTTTTCCCCACAGAAACTCAACATAACCCTGTTTTTAAATTCTGTCCCCTTATCGATCTAAAGATTTTTACTTTCTATGAATAAGTTGGTTTTCTATCTGTTTTATAAAAGTCTTAAGGATGTTGCTAGTCTAATCCTTTTTGGCTAGAAAGAATACCCAACAAAACCTTGAACAGTCATCAGTAATCACAAGACAGTAACTTGCATGGTTGATACTCCTCACAGAGGTAGGACCAAATAAGTCCATATGCTAAGGTGTGTAATTGTGGTGGGTCCACAAACCTGTCAATTCTTGGGCCTTAACAGAAGCCTTGTGTTGCTTACCCTTCTGCAAGACAACACAATGTGGTCATTTTTTTGAAACTCTTGGAAGGTAACCCTCTAACTAATTATCCTTTACAAGTTTATTTAAGTTTTTTGAGAAAATTAAGGTGTACCTTACCTCCGTCCATAATTTAGTCTTCCGACTTCAAAGTAGCTTTTTGCTAGTAAACAAGTGTATCCTTTTGAAGAAGCAACATTTTTCATATCAAAAAGTATACCATTGTGTAGCCTAGGGAACTTTAAGAAGGACCAGATTTGCAGCAGGCATCTTGAAAGTCAGAAGATACACCAAAACAAACACACTTTTTAGTAAAAAAATACATTTAGCTTTTTTAACACATATCTGATATATGGAGAATAAAGAAAAAATGTCCAAGTACTTCACCAAGCCACAACATCATAAAGACTAAAATTTCTAATCAAATTGTAACCTTTATCCACTGATACTACCTTTACTTCCTTCCAGAAAGTCAACAGATCCACACGTTATGGACATTCTTGATACATCTTCAATATGGCCCCTTTTTCCCGATTCATAGTGCCCAAAACATCCACTATCAAAATACCTCTATGCTCCATATGCTTCAGTGGATGATCCTGCACAATCAAAAAGAGATTAGTTTCTCTTTGGACCTCAGCCTTCACAGGCTGGGTCTGCCATTGGTGGACCTCTAGAAACATTACTATTGAATCAGGTGGTGGTCCCACTATTTGTAGTGAGAGTGGTATTTGCTTTTTCTCCAAACCACAACCTGCTGGAGGTCTTACAGCAGTGCCAATTTTTGCCCTTAAACAGCAGATATATTAGACTTTGTGTGTTGTTTTCCTTGAAAAGGGTCTATTTACAAGTGGGGGGGGAATTCTTTTGTTTGAAAGACATTTCCATTGGACAGTTTAAGCATATCACCTGAGAAGGTTTAGGGCTTTGTGTTGTTTGATACTGGTCTATTTACTCTACCAGAACTAACATGTTGCTTGCCAGTATTAAATCTAGAAAGCATCCATACCTTAAATGAGTGCCAGCATTACATGACTACTACCAGAATTAACATGTGCTTGCCAGAAATTAAATCTAGAAGCACCAGACTTAAATTGAGTGCCAGCTGAACTAACAGAACTAACATTTCCATGACCAGTATTAACATTTACCCTACCAGTTTTAATAGTTTTGCTAGCAGTACTAAGGTTGGGTCTAATGTTATTTAGTTGTACAGGTCTGGGAGTGAATTGATTTGCTTTATTCACCCTGTTAGAGTTAGTCCAGGCTGGTGTAAGCTTGCGATGTCCTAACATCGTCATAAACCACCCTTGTGCTCTTAAAAGCAGCTTCCCTTGCCATCTTTTTCTCATAATAGTCACAGTCCTTAATCAAGTGACTAAGACTTCCACACACAAAACATGGTTTTCTTTCAAAAGAATATCATGTACCTAAGTCTCTTTGCATTCCTTGATTCCAATTCTGTCTATTATATGAAGGAATAGGTGAGGGAGTCACTGGTGTCCTAATTGGTTACCTAGGAGTTTTTACATGCTGTGCACAAATCGAGGGTCAACTGATTTGTTGAGTTTAGGCATTTGTGTTGAGTCTTTGGTGCAATGGTAACCTACTCCAATAGAAGTATAAGGGATAATAGGGTCATCATTGACTGAATGGTCAGATACAGTTCCTTGTTCCCCATCACTGTCATTGGATTGACAAGTTGAGTAAACAGTGGAACTTGCATCAGACTCAGTAGGACTAGGAGATTGAGGTTGAGTGCCATATTTACCATACTCATTTTATTTCTAAGTAGGTCTTGACTTTTTCCCTTTGTCAAGGGTGAAGAGTTTGGATTTGCCTAGTATTTTATATATACTAATTGACGAATCATGCAACAATTTTCAATTGCTCGCACACCTCAGCAAAATGGAGTAGTAGAACGACGTAATCATACTCTAGTTGAGGCTGCTCGCACAATGCTTATTTTTTCGAGGTTACCTGAATTTCTTTGGGCTGAAGCAGTTGCTACAGCATGTTTTACTCAAAACCGGTCAATAATCAACACACGACACAATAAAACACCTTATGAGCTGTTACGCAGATGAAAGCCAAATGTAAGTATTTTCATGTGTTTGGCTCATTGTGTTATCCGACAAATGACCGTGATGATCTTAGGAAAATGAAACTTAAAGCAGACATTGGGGTTTTTATTGGTTATTCGGAAACATCAAGAGGTTTTCGAATCTATAATCGTCGCACCAAAAGGATTATGGAGACTATCCATGTCAAGTTTGATGAGCTTACAGCTATGGCTTCTAAACACTATTGTTTAGAACCCGATCTTCAACGATTTAATAATCCAAATTCATCAGATGACTTAATGAATAATCCTTTAAAAGAGGATTTAGATAATTTGTTCGGTCCAATGTTTGAAGATTATTTTGAGCAGAAATCTTCTGATATTACCATCAATTCCGCTGCACAACTAACTCACGATCAAGAAGACTCGCCTTCTACATCTTCAATCATTGTTGACACACATGAGGCTCCTCCTGTTGTCACAACATCTGACGAACAAACTTCTCCAATCTCTTTACAAGAGTCTGATGAATTCAATCAAGAAGATTCTGCTGATTTTGATGGTAATACACAGTTTGTTCCATATGATTCTCTGAATCATGAGGAAATTGAGTCATCTACAACGAATCTTGAACCATCAAATGTGCAAAATTTCCATCAAGTATAACCCTCGACTCACATTTGGACAAAAGATCATCCTCTAGACCAAGTTATTGGTGACCCATCCAAACCTGTTATGACTCATCAACGGCTACATACCGATTCTGAGGTTTGCATGTATGCATTAACCGTTAGCACTTTTGAACCAAAGAACATCAAGAGAACATGGCCGATCAAAGTTGATTAGTCCATGCACGAGGAGTTGAATCAATTTGAAAGACTTAAAGTTTGGGAATTGGTTCACGACAAAGAAGGAAAGAATTTTTATTGCTCCTCAAAGGCTTTGGAAGAATAAGTGTGGAGCCAGATAATATTGTGGTCGGAACAAAACTCGTCTTGTGGCTAAAGGTTATAAGCAAGAAGAAGGCATTGATTTTGAGGAGTCTAATTTGCTCATTTTGCCTACGTCTTCGAGGCTATTCAGATGTTCAATGCTTTTGCTGCTCAGTATGAAATCACAATCTTTCAATGTGGATGTCAAAACGCTTTTTCTCATGTTCCCTTTGAAAGAGAAGTTTATGTCGAAGCCAACCTGAAGGTTTTAATTGATTTTCTCTGAATTTTCCAAATCACGTCTACAGGTTGAAAAAAGCTCTACACGGTAAAATCATTTTATTAAGAACACGTGCAGGGTACTGTTGGAAATTACCTTTGGTCGAAAAAGAATACCAACTAGCGGATCTAATTACTAAGGGCGCTCCCAAAAGAATGCATTGAGTATCTAGTTCATCGCAATTGGTATGAAGATGTATGACTCCAACATCAGTTGGAAAGTCTGACAAAGTCATCTTCGTGAAAAGATCATACATCATAATCATGTACATAAATATAACAAAATAAGAAAAAGATTTGACACATTTTTCTTATTAAAAAAAACAAAACATAATTTAAAAGAATTACAAACTTTTGTTCGCCATGATCAAGTTTTCTTATTAAAACCTTTACATGCAAAATAAAACGGAATCATGATCCAAGGGGGAGTTCTTACAATTTTCATTCACAAACATCTTTTTGATAATACACTCTCATGATGACTAAATTTGGAAATGTTATATTTTCGAGGAGGAGTTTTAGTTGAAAAAGTAACAATTTTTCATTTTCAGACTATGAATTTTAAATAATTATTATGTAGGTCCTTATAAACAGGATCTCAATGAGCCTTAAACGACTTATAGTCCTTTGAATAAATCCAAAGATACTATGAGAGACAATAACCGTGAATACAAATATTGACGCGGAATATCAATATCTATACCAAGATGAACACAAGAACAATTATCAAACTTGCTATTACTATTACTATTTGATTGTAAATTCTCAATCAACTCATATGTTTACAATACTATTCTATGTTCCTTTTATAAACTTAAGGAACCCTAAACGCGTTAAGAGATAATGCTTATCTCTTCCTAGATTAACGCTAATTGATAACTATTACTATAATTACAAACAGACTTAACTGTCTGACCAAACAGTATTAACTTTAATACTGTCACACTTAAGTTAATGCTGGCAGACTTAACTTGCTCTACCAGACTTAACTTCTATTACTAACAGTACTAACTATTTCTATCAGTACTAACTATAACTAACAGACTTAACTTTAATACTAACAGTATTAAGTCTGTTTACAATATTTTCCTAACAATCCTCCCCTAACTTAAGCTTCATTCATGAACTTCAAGTTTCTTTGTACTTTGGCTTCACTTTGGGCTTTAGAGGATTGTCTTGAACTTCTGTCTTCAAAATAATCAATCTTTAAGTCTTCAAATCTTGACAGCAACTAGTCTTCATTGACTCTTCAGCAATATTGACAATATTGTACATCAAATCATAAAGTTTCATTCTATTCACTTCCAGGTGTGTTAACTCCTGTGAGAGGTGAATCATTGAAAATTTTAAATGGATTTGATGTCTCTTTACCAGTTA
>BQNB010104122.1:0-23886 GCA_026074375.1 Tanacetum coccineum
AATAACACCTAAATCCAAACACTAGTTAAGAAGGACTGTCCAAACTGAATTTTATCTAAAATCTATTTAAAAACTAAAACTGCCAAATCCTTATATCTACTCTAACTTAAACTCAACTAATTAAGCTATTCAAACAATTAAAACTAAAGCTTATGTTCTAAAATTCACTAGTTACTCACCTAGGTATTTATCACTAGTAAGAACAGTATCAATTAAAAGGATTATTTAACTAGAATTAGTAATGGAAAATTAAAAACAGATAAAACTAATGATCAACTTAACACACTTTAATAAGGAATAAGCATTTCTGAATTCACAATAAGCAACTAGAATAAGCTTCAATTGCTATAATGAAAAATAGAGAGTGAAACCTGAATTTTATGTAATCTCAGACACTAGGCCACTCTTTCTGAGTGAATGACCTTAAAACTCAATGACCTAATGGCTCCTAGCCTCTAGACCAAGAACACTTAGCTCAATAAGCTTCTTTGAGCTTATTCTTCCAAAAGCTTCCAATTTGAATGAATTAACTCAAGTTATCATCTTATTTGAGTTGAATGAACAAATGAAGTATCTTGACTGACTTTTAAGCTATCTTTGTCTTAAAATGAAATTGTTAACTTGTATAAGCTTCAATGAGCTTATTAAGAGCTTATTGTGTAAATTCAGCTTATTACATGATATTTAAGAAACATTAAAAACACTATTGATTTTTATTTCTTATAAACTGAAGGTACAAGTGAGAATAGGTAAAGTACAAGTGTTGTAATGCTTTAAACTTGAATGAAACAGAATTGTTTACAAAACGTGAACAGTAAAGGCTTAAAATTGAAAATTTGAAAATTAACTAACTATAAAACTAAAACTTGGAACTCCCTAACAATTATCCTATCCTGTCTATATATAGGAGCTTGAAGAAGAAGAGAAGAGGATGAAGCTTCATTCTTTCTTAGCCGTGGGATCTTGTTCGAAGAAATTATAGCCGTTTGATCTTATTTGCCACGTGTTTGAACCAATGAGAGGTTGCCAAGTGTGCAAAATGACGTGGAAAAGAGCTTTGATTGGTGGAGTGGAGTTGGGAGAAGCAGGAAAAGGAGAAAGGGAATTTGGGTTTGTTCGCGTTTTTGGCGGGAAAAGTAGTTAATAGGTTGTTAGGAGGAAACGTACCCCGCGTTTGGTTTGAAAGTTTGGGTTAATTGCAATACAAGTCCCTCTGTTTCTTTTCCACAAGTGTAGTATAAAATGAGTTTGAGAATTGTCAATTCTGGCCCTTGTAGTTTAGTAAACAGGAAATGGGCTTTGAGTTTGGGCTCTTTGTTGGGCTTTTGTGATCCGAATGGTGTAGAAGGGCCCAAAGGGTATTTTAGTAATTTTGCATCCTCTTCAAAGGGTATAATGGTCATTTCACTTCAAACTTTGACCTTTTCTTTACTTTCTTGACTTTTCTCGACCACGGTCTTGATCCGGCTTTCGATATTGGCTTCAAATCTTTCTCTTGTACTTGTCTCTTCATTTCTTGTCGGTTTTTGCTCGTTTTTGCTCTTTTTGACTTTGATATCCTTTCCTGCACGTTGAGACACAAAAGCACACATATATCCATCTTTTGGCATATTTTTTAGCTTTTATTGGCGAAATCCTAGGTATTTTATGTATACAATTTAACACTTATCAGTTGGTATTGTCGAAGTCCCTTATTTCATGAACCGTTAATTGCCTTGCGAGGTGAACGCTAATGCATTAAATAGATCTATTGGGTTTGACAACCCTGTCCGGGGTATGAATTTGTAGGTGAGCACCATGTAATGGACATTTTGTAATTAGAAATGTAGTAGGTATATGACAATAATACCTTGTTTTGGGGCACTTTAACATATGAAATGCCATATGTACTGTTAACGTTCGGTGTCATGAGCTTAATGCGTGAAAGAAAATAAGTTGATATACATTGCATTTGTTGCATTATTTTCCGAGAACTAATTATGTGTTCAAAGATGATTGTTATTACTTATTTTAAACTCTATGAATTTCACTCTACTTTTTTGTTGACGTTTTAAACATTAACCAAGGATGAAGGCAACGATGGCGTGGATGTGTCATGCGTGTGATGGATGTATGGAAAGACTACTTGTGTGTTCCGGTCTTTCAAAAACAATGTCTTAAGTTATGTTAAAAACAATATCTTTTATTTGAACAATTATCTTTTCAAATGTGATACTAGTTGGTGGTTACGATTCTGTGGGGACCTAAACGCATTTTAACTCTGATTAATAATGGAACACATATTTGTTAAAAACGTCTCATTTGGGTCGTTTTCTATTTATCTTGGTAAATGGTGCTATTTAGTAACGCTCAATTACTAATTTTACTGCGCAACCCAATGTACGTTGGGTGGGGTGTTACAAACTTACAAAGGATAAAGGTTATGTGAAGATCCAATGGTTCTTGATTAATATAAACTAAGCAAGTGAGTGGAATGCTTTTGATTTAATTCTTGTATGTATACATGAAGGTGGACGGCTAGCAGGCTTCTAGAAGGAAGATTTATTAAAAGTTTTGTGTATTGGGTATAAGTGTGGGTATTTGTTGAAGTATAGATAGGTTTGAGGGTTTACATGCATGCAAAAATGCAATTTATCGAGAAATGTAAACGTTTTACGTAACGTATAAAAATAAAATGTGAAAAGTTATAAATGATCTTTGTAATAATTATATAACACTTTTTTGATGTAAACTTTTATTTGTTTGATGTCGGTTTAAGTTGATTGTTGATTTTTAGTTTACGCGATTTAACTAAACGGTTTAAATTAAAAGTAACCGCATAAAAGTTTAGAATAAATAGTTGAATATTTATTGACGTAAAATGACTTGAAAATGTGGGTTGTTACAGATAAGTTGACTGTTATTTGTATATTAAGTAGATATGCGTGTACCTCTAAGTCGAGTAGAATATAACAAAAGGCAAATACAGTCAGATGTAGCAGGGAGGGGGGGGGGGATTTTCCAATCCATTTTTTATAGACTTTAGCTTCTAGTGTTTTGTTGCTTTGAGCGATTGTAGATAGCTCCATTAGAGTAGTAAACCCGAAGAAAATTGATATTGAGTTATATCAAAGCATAGAATAAGTTCTAGGAGTAGCGTCATAGAAGATTGCGAAGTATATAAAAGAAGTGTTAAAATGAGTGCCACAAAACATTGTATTGTTATACTGGCTTGTAAATAGTTATTCTTATATGATAGTAGACACTTTTTTTTGGGTAAAGGGGACTCAACCTCGGTAAATTATATTAACACCCAAAAAGGCCAATAAGTACAATGGAATATGACTGAAATGTCACATTAACCTCAAGCACAAGCTTGAACAACCACAATATCATATGATATGCCATATGATACACCTAGCTTACAAAACTAATGACACCAATAGGAAAAAACCACCTAATGGTACATAAACAATACACATGCAACATAATCAACAAACAAAACAAGAAACCGGTAAGTTCCATCGTTGAGCAAATAACACACCATCCTTGGACTTCTTAAAACGACTTGACAAAAGCTTGAGACGAACAACAGTAAATATAGCATCAAAAACTTGTTTCGATGATCTCTTCTTGTTCTTGAAAAGCCTCCAATTATGCTCTTGCCAAATAAAATACGTCGTGGCAGCAATAACCAATTTAGTAACAACACTCTTCGAGGACTTCCTAGCAGCAAAGGGAGAAACATACGCCATAATTTGGCTAAATATAGGAGGTAATGTGTTCATCCTAGCAAACGGCTTAATTTGGTTCCAAACCTGTTGTGAAAAAGAACACTCAAAAAATAAATGATTATGAGAGTCCGAAACCACTTCACAAAGAGGGCAAACACTTGGGAGCGAACCCGAAACATCCCACCAAGTCACTCTATCCTGCGTCTTTAGCTTTTGCTTCACCACGAGCCATAGATTAAAGGCATGGCGAGGAATACAGGACACAAACCAAACAACAGCAAACCAATTAACCTTATCATTTTGAGGTCGAATAGAAGACCAAACCGAAGATACACAAAAAGGTTTAGCCATACCTAGCTCATCACGCCATTCTAAGCAATATGGAACAGTAGCATCCATATAGGGCATTGGGATTCTTTTGGAGCAGAGGGTACTTATTTATAAGGTACAAAGGCCAATTCCAAGTTCCATTATACATCACATCACGAACTGTTGATGACACATTGAGACCAACTCTATACCAATCACGAACCGAAATGATGTTGGATAACGGGCTCAAATTACTCCACCTATCGAATCATAAGGACATCCTAGAACCATCACCAAGTTTATACCACATGTGTTCGCGTATAAGAGGGCGACGTTGGAGGATTTTCCTCCAACCCCACGACATATTACCCCGAATAGGCATATCCCAAAAATTCCTCCCTTTTAACTTGTACAAATGAACCCACTTCACCCACAAAGACTCTTTTAGAGAAATAAGCTTCCAAATATGCGAAACCATAAGGGCTTTGTTGAAAAGATCTAACCTTCTCACACCTAGCCCTCATTCGTACTTAGGAAGGCAAATGACTTCCTAAGCTACTTTGGCACGACCTTTCCTCAAGTTACCGTGACACCATAAAAAACCTCTCATGATTTGTTCAATATCATAAAGCACCAGAGAAGGAAGAATAAATACCGATGTCCAATACACATGCATAGAACCAATGACCGAACGAACAAGCTGTAATCTACCAGCAGCCGATAACGAATTGTTCTTCTAATCATCAACACGAGCTTAGACTTTCTCAATCAGCTCTTTACAATCTCTAAAAACAAGGCAGGAAGAAACCAATGGAACACCAAGATATTTCACGGGCAGCCGACCCTCCTCAAAAGGGAGAATCTGAAGAATAGCTAGCTTAGTATGATTCAAAACATTACAAAAATATGCCGTGCTCTTAGGAAGACTTGGAACCAAACCCGACACTTCTTTAAACTCAAACAAAGCATCCTTTATAATCTTTGCCGAATCAACATCCCTATGAGCAAATAGGAATAAGTCATCTGCAAAGCAAAGGTTAATCAACTCCAACTTAGAACAATACCTATGATAAGTAAAAGAAGAAGCATTTCGAACCCCTCTTTGAAGCATAAGAGTAAGCACTTCCATGATTAAAGTAAAAAGATAAGGGGACAAAGGATCTCCTTGATGAAGACCACACTTACCTTTAAAGAAACCATGGAGAGAACCATTAATACTTATAGAGAAGGATGTGGTAGTGACACATTCCATAATCCAACCAATCATATACGTGTAAAATCCAAAACTAGCAAGGATCTTCTTCAAGAAATCCCAATCAACTGTATCATACGCTTTTTGAATGTCCACTTTAAAAGCACATCTAGGTAAACTACGATCCAGATGATAATTATGCATGAGTTCCTGAGTCAAAAGAATATTATCCGCAATACTTCTACCCGAGACAAATGCCGACTGATTAGGACTCACAAGAACCTTTAAGCTATCCTTAATACGATTAACAATAATTTTGCTAATGCATTTAAATAGCACATTACAACATGAAATCGGCCGATAATCATTAACACGGGTAAGAGAGCTCACCTTTAGAATAAGAGCAATAATCGTATGGTTCAATTCCTTAAGAATCTTACCATTAGTGAAAAAATCACAAATAGTCGCAACAAAATCATCCGCCATAATATCCCACGACTCTTTAAAAAACGCCGCCGTATATCCATCAGGGCCTGGAGCTTTATCATTACCTATGGAAAACAAAGCATTCTTCATCTCTTGCCTAGTAACATTTTTGATCATATCAATGGCCACATTCTGATCCAATATAACACGAAACAGATCATTATCATTAAGACCACAAGTGGTACCCGGCTGACCTAGGAAAGCTTCATAATGTAAAACAAAAGCAGTAGCAACGTTCTTATTTTCGAACACCATACCGTCACTATTTGTAACCACATCAATACGACTTCGACTTATACAACTTTTAACAAATTTATGAAAAAAGCCGAATTCGAGTCTCCCTCCTTTAACCAATCAATTTTAGCTTGTGAAAACATTTGGTATTGGTGTCAGACTTTTTAAAATTTATTGGAAAGAAAATTAATTAAAATTTAGTAGGACTGCGATGTCCGTTGTATTTTGTTTAATAAATCTCTATATACTATATTTTTTATGGCATTTGGTGGACGATTTTCATCTGACTCAAAAAGGATTTTTAAACCATGGGGGGTCGTGGCCTTGGATAATGCTATTTATAGTTGCCTATGACCAAAGATTGGCGTGAGAATATACACACCAATCTTAGAAAGAGATTGTCATTGGCTCTTATTGATCGTCATCGTGTAGCAAATTTTTATGGGAAATCGTCATCATTTAAAAATGAAAAGGAGATTCAGATCTTTATGGATGAGTGAAATTGTGTGGATAAAAACTTTATCTCCTACTCTTGTTCCTGTGATAATTTGTACTTCAATGAGCTTCGTCATTAGTTGTCTAACTATCATCCTTGTGCCATTGCATAATCCGCCTACAAGGTTTATATTCCTTAGAAGCATAACTGGTGTCCCAACCTTAAGTTCTAGTCGATGTGGGGGAAATCCTGGAAGTTTAAGTGTATTTAGATGTTCCACCAGGTACATCATTTTTGTTTCTGCCCCATCGTTTCCAAATGGTGTTGCTTCTTCTTATCTTACGTAGATTATGGTTTTGCCTTAGACCATTTCGAGAACTTTTAAGTTTATGATGTCTATGGTGTCTTTTTTAGGACAGACAATTGCTTTCTGTTGTAAGGTTACGGCTGAAGGTGTTTGGAGTGTGTTCTGATCTTAGATGAAGTCAATGAGGTTTGATAGAACTTCTTCACCAGGTTGCAATAGTTGGGGGAATATCAATCCACGAGGTGTTTTCAGGGTCTTCTTCATCTGCCTGACCTATTTTCCCATCACCAATGTCAAGAAGCCATGAAGAAAATAAGTTTACTAAATTGCGCTCATCTGTATTGATGTTTGGTCTTGCGAGCCGCATATTTTCTTTTAGAGTAAAGACTTTAAAATGCGACCATAACTCAGACTCAGAGATAAATGATATTATCACTTCCATTTTTTAAGCTCCTTTCTTGACAGGAAGTGTTTGCCGAAAGTCTCCACCTAAAAGAACTGATTTACCTCCAAATAAAGAATGTGGCGCGGTGAATATATCTCTAAGGCTTCTATCCAGTGCTTTGAAACAACGATGATCATTCATGGGAGCTTCATCCCAGATTATAAGATTGGTGTCAGCTAGTAACTTTCATAGGTGAGTTTTTTATGTAATCCTACACAGGGATTCTTCTGTTAGTTCCAGTGGGAGTTTAAACCTAGGGTGCGCGGTTCAGACCGATAGAAGAAGTAGGGAAGTTATACCTAATGATGCAATCGCCATCATGATTTTTCCTTCAGAACGCAGGGTGATAATGATGGGTTTCTACAGGAAAGTCTTACCGGTTCCACCATGGCCATAGACAAATATGAGTTCTTGTTGGTGTTTCGCGTCAGCGTCAATGATGAGGTCATATATCTTTCTATGTTCGCTGTTTAACTTTGGAACTGAATCTTGTCTTTCTTGCATTAATGCTTATCGGTTGTAATTTCTCTCATCCATTAGTAATCGGTTTGCTAATTTAGTCAGTAGCCCTGCAGGAGGCGCCGGTAAACCGAAGTGTCGCAACAATTTACTACAATTGTTTAGGATGATCTCTATTTCATAGAGTATGTATCCTTGCAGCTCGATTTTGTTAAGATGATAATTTGGAATACGTGCCATTTCTGAGACTCTATCCGGGATGTCATGACTCATCTCCTTCTAGTACTTTGTCCAAACTTTGGCGAGATCTATAACATCACAGTGGGTTAATATGTAAGCAAAAATAGATCTTAATTCAACTGATGTTGCAGACACACATGCTTCTTGAATTGCGATGTCCCACTCTCTATCGTCGCCTAGCAGACGCAATGCCTCACACGCAGCTCGGCACGTGGGGTAAAACATGTTGTTAACAGTTTGCACTTCAAGGAAGTCTCTGCAACCTGTTTAATGGCACAAAGACATTCAAAAATAGAAGAGTTCTGGGATGAACAATGATTTTTCTGAAATATAATTTATGGAGAGAAATATGAAATATAATTTTTTTGATATTTTGTGAAAAATCTTGTATAATCCGCTCCTTTTGTTTTCATTTTGAAACTTTGCTCAGTTGGCGAATATAATCCATGTGGTTTGATTATCCTTTCATTTTCCATTTAAACTTTTCCTAAGGCATTTATAACTTATGTAAATGGAAATCTAGGTCCTTCTAGATGCAAGTTAAAAGGCATAAGCTCCTAATATCCATTCAAGCCCCTAAAGAGTGAGACAAATAACATCTAAGGCCCATTGAGTTAAATTAAATTAACTCCCCTTTAAATGGTGATCCGTTATTGTTAAAGCCTTTTTTTGTTTATTTCTTGTTTAATTTAAACGATTACTTTGAAAAGATTATTAGATAACACTTTCTCTCCCTCAAATAGTGACCCGTTTTCCATTTAAAGAGCTGTAATTATTGTTTGAGTGGTCGAATTATCTTTGAAAAAAATCTTTTTTTCATGAGAAACTATGAAAATTGATTTGTTTTGAAAGACAACACCAACAAAAATAATATTTCTCTTATTTTGAAAAAATAAATGCACTGACACGTACACTTATTTTAAAACAACTCAGGTTGTGTAATAAAGTATACACAAACCTTTACATGATCATGAAGTAGATCATGCCCCAGAAACTAAATTCTTGTTAAGAGGTCAAGATATCTTTTTGGCGAATATACTTGCCTTTAAGATGAAAAGCGGGTTGCAGTCTGAAATAACTGCAAGCCAATGACATGTTTTGAAAAACATCTAAAACTTTTGTTCGAATTTTATTTATAGCTACGTGTCATTATTAAATGACATTTCGAAAGTTGTAAATATTATCGATTACAAAAGACATGTCATGAAACATATTTTTGTATTTTCTAATTTTATATTTTTGTTTTTTTTTTCATAAAATCTATTCTAAAAAAATGGAAAATATTTTTGTATTTTTATTTGTTTAATCATTTACATAGGATACAAAAAGAGTGTCCACCATTACTCTTCCTCTACCAGACTTTTAGGATTTTTTGGAGACATACTTTTCATTTTAAGCCGGTTAATGAGAAATTAAAATCTTCCTCTTGCCAATGCTTTTGTGAAGATGTATGGTAACTGGTATTCTGTCTAGACAAAGTAGAGCTCAACCATACCATTTTCTACTTGATTCTTGATAAAGTGATATCTAACATCGATGTGCTTTGATCTTGAGTGTTGGACGTTGTTAAAACATAGAGCAATAGCACTTTTGTTACCACAGTACAGAGGGATTTTGTTGAATTCAAATCCATAATCTGTCAGTTATGATCTCATCCATAGGATTTAAGCACAACATCCAGATAAGGCAATGTATTCTGCCTCTATACTAAAGATATTAGTGCTTTTCTGCTTATTTGATGACCAACTTACTAATTTGTCTGCCTAGAATTATGCACTGCCAGATGTACTTTTTCTAGTGTCTTGACACCCGACATGATTAGTATTTGCATAAGCTGTTAGCAAAATGCGAGTATCTTTTGAATACCAAAGACCCATATTCGGGTTACCTTTCAGGTATCGAAAGATCTGTTTAACTGCGTGTAAGTGCTTTTTGGTAGGCTTTGCCTGATACGGGGCACACATGCATACGACAAATACAAGATCAGGTCGACAGGATGTCAGATACATAAGGGAGTCGATCATACCATGGTAATTTTAACAACCTCAAATTTATCACGCAACGGGACCAATGGTTCAGGCCAATCGTTGGGTGTTAATTCATAGCACAAAAACATAAGTAAATAAAGAACGACTCAAAAGAGACGTTTACAACATTGTTCCATTCATGAAAATCAGATTACTAAAACATTGTCCCACACAAAACATTACCATATCCAAGTTGCAAGTTTTTTTAAAACCATAACATTAAACAAATGTATTTTTGAGGAACGAAACATAAAACAAGTCAACAAAATATTTTAGCGCAAGCTCCTCCTCATTTGCTCCAAGTCCTTAACCTTGATTACCTGAGATAAAACATGCTAAAAAGTCAACGAAAACGTTGAGTGAATTCATAGAGTTTATATGAATAAGTTAGAACACAAGCATAAATATTGATTAAATGATGAACTTGTTGATCATACAAGTCATTTCGGATAAATTGCATTAAACTCGTGACACCTATCCCATGGACGAAATATGGATCATTTTAGATCATGCATATATCTTTTCATATGCTCACAAACAATAATAATAATGCCCCCAGGCTAGGTATCTTGTCATATACCTAATAAAATCTTGAAAACAATATGTTTGAACATTGGGGTCCCTAAAACGGGCGTATCCCCAAACATCGAACCGGGTTGTCAAGCCCATAGATCTATTAATTGTAACAGCGGCTACCCATCATAGGGAGTTGACGGTTCACGATTGGGGTCTTTTGACAAGAGGTACTTAATGCAATCAAGGTATTTATTCGGGTCCAGTATACACGGAAAACAACTTGTGTTCAATTTAATAAAGTAGCATGTATCTCCCTCGCTGGGTTTAAGAAAACATTTAAAATTATAAAGGCGAGGCTATGAACTCACCGTAAAAGCAAAGTGATCTGAATTAGATGAATCATCGGTCGAACGGGAAAATCTTTATGCACCACCTAAAAGGCGTGACACGACTTAGAACGATAAAATATAACCAATACGTAAAAATAATATAAGTGATCATGAGTTATGTTTCTGAGATAAGCATGGCTTTGCACTTAAGCTTAAGTTTAATTACTAATCCCATTAATTGACTTATAACCTGAGGTAATATTATTACTATTATTCACTAAGTCCAATTTAATATTAGTGGGCTTAATATTATACTTGTTAGACACCTTTTTATATAGAACCTTGGGCTGAAATAAATTTTCTGTCTTAGGCTGTCTTGTTGGGCCCATATCTCTTAGCCCATAATAGGTATGGACCTGAGATTTCCACCATTGGAAAGCTCTTTATTTCTAGTTTTTAGAAAGTCCAATTAGCCATTCTCATTGTCTACCATTTGACGGGAAAATTTGTTTAAGCGACTGACTACATTTTAAATTTTATAGCAACGTTAATCTCATCTTTACCATTTTGACCATAAATCCCAATCTACAAAGGCTGTGAACATGAGGTTTTTACCCCTGGAAAGACCTTTGAGTCTAGTTTTCAGAATGAAAAGCTTCACCCTCTAATTACTTACCAATTTTTATAAACAACCATTTTAGTACATGACTATCAAAACAGAATTATTACCAAGTGAAAACCCCTTACGGAAACGGCTATAAATCCCAAACCATGATAGCTATTGAAGTGAATACTTTTGGAGGTTTTAGATCTATGTGTCTACTACTGACCCTAGCTTTTAAACCCAACACTTTAGTTCAAAAATCTAGAGTTTAACACGTTTTCCAAACGGCATTCCAGATTCGACATGTTTCCGTAAAACGGCCATAAAATCCTCATCCGGAGGAGTTACGGCTATATCCAATTAGCCACATTATCATTAAACATATATCTATATACCCATATAATTTAACAGTAGGCTCCAAGCTAAAATTTATTCGTACCAAGCCCATCTTGCTACTGAATTAAAACAGTCCCTATTATCCATCTCAAAATCCATCAAAACATCAAATCCTACACTATCCAACCATATGCAATGCCATACCAACCTCTTATACACAAACCACAATCATAAAATACATATTTTTATAGAACCAAAATAAAAATGCATGGCTATAATGACTAAGAAAAATCAAGAATCAAGATCTTGTGCTTACAAAATGAAGAAAACTAGTGTAGCCAAAATAATCAACCACACTATGATTCACCAACAAAACCAAGCTCGAAATTCACTAAAACACCAATACAACAACTCCATTGCCCAACATATTAACCCTTCAAAAACTTCAATTAATTCAGCCCCTAACCTTCTTACAATGATGGTTTTATGGTATACAAATGAAGCTTGGAATGTGAGGAATGTAATTATGTAGAAGTAACAAGAACTTGTTATAGGAAATTTTGTGTGAATTGTGTGTTTTGTGTGTGAGGGTGTACGGCAAATAGAGAGGGCCAAGAGAGAAGTGTGTGACTTTTGTAAGTGATAAATGAGAGAAGAGATGAGATGGGTTGGTTTTATAAAAACCGTACGTGCATTTCTAGTATCTAAGCAAGAAAAATGTATTGCATTTCCATCTCCACATGCCACGCCATCTATGAGGTGGCTAAGTGGAAATTATGAGTTTTATTATTAGGAACTTTAGTATTTAGGGTATAAATTTTAAGATAGGTAGGTAGTTTTGAGGCTAACGGGTACGAGCGAAAAATATTTCAATAGTTAGGGCGGAATCACGAAGTGAAAACGAACAAAGTAAAATTAGTTCTACATAAATTAGGATACTTTTCTGAAAATTTAAATTACGTAGGATTTAAGACGAATAATTATTCTAAACATGGATTACGAATAATTAAAACGACGATTATAATAAAAATCGGCTAAAATAATAAAATGAATTATATATAACTTAGAGAATAATTATAAGTTCAGAATAAGTAGTGACCTTAAATACGGGGTTTTACATCCTACCTCCCTTAAAGGGAGCATCGTCCCGATGCTCGTCTCTTCTTACTCGCCTTCTTTTTGTCCGAGAAGAGATTCGGATACTTGCTCTTGAAGAAATATTCTCTTTCCCATGTGAATTCTGGACCTCGTCGCGAATTCCATTGAACCTTAACTATGGGAATCTGGATTTGTTTGAGTTGTTTCACTTCACGATCCATAATTTCCACCGGCTCTTCGATGAAGTATAATTTGTCATCAAGTTGTATTTCTTCGAGTGGGATAATCAGATTCTCATCCGCCAAACATTTCTTGAGATTAGAAACATGGAATGTGTTATGAATTCCACGGAGTTCATCGGGTAACTCTAACTTATATGCCACTGGACCAATTCTATCAATAATCTTGAAAGGCCCTATATACCGTGGACTCAACTTACCACGTTTACCAAAACGAATCACGCCTTTCTAAGGCGATACCTTTAACATTACCATGTCTCCCACATCAAACTCCATAGGCTTACGTCGAACATCCGCATAAATCTTTTGTCGACTACGAGCAGTCAGTAGGCGATTCTTGATTTAGATAATCTTTTTTGTCACTTTATCATTGTAACGGTCAGGAAAAAGTGTCTAGAAACTTGTATCTTAGTCTTAATCTATTTGTTTCTTGATTTTTATTTAAAAATAATTTACTTCCCTCTCACCTAATGATTAACCATGGGTTTTACGCGAATGAGGATGTGATCAAGCGTGCATGTCTATTCCGTCGTTACGGCCATGTATGCATGTCTCAGATGCCTTATTGGTTTATTACTTTTGGTGAAAGTTAGAAGGTTCCTACGCTATATCATTCTTCATCCTAACCGTTGGTTAAATTCGAATGAGGATGTGATCGAATACACATGTCTATTCCGTCGTTACGGCCATGTATGCGTGCTTCAACTACCTCGTTAGAGTGGTACTTCTGGTGAAAGATTGTAGAATGATCAACCGTAAGCCTTTACATACAAAAACCCATATTTACTTTTATAAACTTGTTACTCCTTAGCTTTAGTGGTGGAGATGTGTATATTTGCCAAGCTTATGATAAAATACTCATCACGACCGAGCAATTGAGCGAATTAGTTACATGTTACTACATAGATTAGTTGAGTGATTTTAGTGTTTTCATCTTCCTATTTCGTGAGGTGTTTGGTTGTGTACTTGTGATAGATCAAATAAATGCTTTAACATAAAATATCCTTAAGGATATATTTTTATAAACTTCTAAAGGCTATTTGAGGACAAGTAAGATTCAAGTGGGAGGATATTTGATGTCATCAAATAACATCTATTTTATAGCATCATTTATCCCATGTTATTAACCCATTTTGTATAGTTATTGCAAAGAATTGTTACTTAATCTTTTATTATATAATATTTCGAAATTATGCAGATAATAAAAGCGTAAATTGTGTGAAAGATAAGCCAACCGGCACGCCTTCAAGCGCTTAACTGAAGATTTTATGAAGATAAACAATTTTCTGAAGACCAATACGCCGTATCCATCAAGGAAGATATGACGTATCCGTGCATGCACTCACCAAAGACCACAGAGGAATAAAGCTCAATACACCGTATCTAGAAGAAGTCAATACGCCGTATTGAAGATATAGTATGTGAATATTCTGAAAGATATCAAGCATGGTCCCTACTCCAAGAAATCCACAATACTGTCTATCCATCACTAGAATACGCCTGAGATCGAACCGACAATTTCAGAACCTTAAAAATAAAAGACTCCAAAAACAGTTTTTAATAAGGTATGCTAAATCATATTCTCGATACCCCTAAACCATAAAGTCGATCTTTCATAGGAGAAAAAAGAGCAAGAAGAGAAGCGAGCAACATTAAACCAATTTCATAGGAGACATTGTAATACCATATACTTTTGTAATAGTTCACGTTTATTTTTTTGGTATCATTCGTTAACTCGGTTAGTTAACCTGGCTAAATAATCGCTCTAGTAATTTATTATGATGTTTTGAAGACTAATACCTTCGCGTTATAAGCCCTCTATATGAAGATCTGAATGTTGTATTTGTTTTTTATCATGATTTCTTGAATTATTCGATAAATGCCATGTTTATGAATTATCAATTTAAACTTGTTTTACCACGCTTATTGTATCCGAACCGTATCATTCAAAAAGGTCTAGTGAGACGGACCAAGTAGATCTAGAGTCCAGGATACTCTCCATAAAGTAATTTATTACATCTAGAATCAATAGGAATCACAAATATTGTCCGACTAAGTCCTGTGTCTAGGAATACGCCTTCCGGGCTTAACTATTATTTGGATATTGCCAATGGTTTATTAATGCACGTTTGACTAGCAGGGACCTAGATAATTAACAAGTAACGTTCTGATTTCATTGGATATTAGACCCAATGGACTACTCGTGTATAAACGACCATTAAGCGATCAGTGGGTAAGTCACTATCTCTAAGAGTAGGGTTATAAACAAGATCACATTGCAATTAAAAAAACAAAAAATTATAAAAAAAATTAAAAATAAAAAAAAAAGAAAAAATCCCCTAAAAAGAATAGAATTCCCGACTTCGAAATTTTATGACCTAACACAATTCCTTCTCTACACATAAAGTGGCACTTCTCCCAATTTAGAACTAAATTCGTGTCTTCACACCTTTTTAGCATCTTTTCTAAATTGGAGAGGCACGAATCAAAACTATCCCCAAAAACCGAGAAATCATCCATAAACACTTCCATAGTCTTTTCGATCATATCATGGAATATGGCCATCATACACCGTTGGAAAGTATCGGGAGCATTACACAAGCCAAAAGGCATGCGACGGTACGCGAAAGTTCCATACGGGCATGTGAAAGTAGTTTTCTCTTGGTCTTGGGGATCTATCGGTATTTGAAAATACCCTGAAAATCCATCTAGAAAATAATAAAACTCATTTCCGGCTAATCTTTCTAACATTTGATCCATAAATGGTAATGGAAAATGATCTTTTCGAGTCGCTTCGTTTAATTTTCTATAGTCGATACAAACTCTCCACCCGGTAACTAAACGTGTCGGAATTAATTCATTCTCTTCATTAGCAACAACGGTTATTCCACCTTTCTTTGGAACACAATGCACTGGACTAACCCATGGGCTGTCGGAGATCGGGTAAATCATGCCGGCATCAAGAAGTTTTAAGACCTCCTTTTTTATTACCTCATGAATTTTTGGGTTAACCCGTCTTTGACTTTGAACCGTGGGTTTGTAATCGTCCTCCATCAAGATTTTGTGTGTACAAAAACGAGGGTCGATACCCTTGATGTCGGTGATTTTCCAAGCAATGGCCAGTTTATGTGATTCAAGCACTTTTAAAAGGGCTTCTTTTTCAACATCTTTTAAACCTTTTTCAATAATTACGGGTAACTTATCGTTTTCTTCTAAGTAAGCATATTTCAAATGAGATGGTAAATCTTTTAACTCTAATTCTGATGGCTCTTCAATCAAAGGTTTTGCCTTGGTGACTTCCTTAAGGTCTTCATTCTTCTTTGGAGGGAGAGTCGGAGATGGGTCTTCATTCAACAATTGCTCAAGATAAAGAATATCTCCTTCCGTGTCATAGAAATCATTATATAAATTCGTAAACTCGTTCGGAATTTGTAAGAAAGTCTCCATTTCTTCCAAAATGAAATCTCCTCCTTCAAAAGGAGTGAACGAAGGGGTAGTAGAAGAAAGAATTGGTTCTGAGGACGAAGTAGGATTGCCACCCGAAGAATTATTCGAAAAACCAATTACTTCTTGAGAAAATTCCTCACAAGCCATATCAATGACGTCAATTCGGTTTATCGACGAATCATCATATGTCGAGGAGTATCATGTAGTCTGATTGAGATTAAAAGTGACGGCTTCGTTGTCAACTCGAAGGGTTATTTCTTCTCTATAAACATCAATTAAAGCACGACCGGTCCTCAAAAAGGATCTCCTAAGTATGAGAGGAACTCGAGGATCGGCTTCAAAATCAACAACAACAAAATCGGTAGGAAAGTGAAATTTCCCAACTTTAACAAAAACATCTTCGGCGAGTCCTTTAGGATGAGTAATGGATCGATCCGCTAATTCTAAAGTCATCCGAGTTGGTGTAAGTTCGGGTAAGGATAACTTTTTCCAAAAGGAAAGGGGCATAAGATTTATGCTCGCGCCAAGATCGGCCAAGGCGTGACATACATCCATTCCTAGGAAATCACATGGAATAAGAAACTTGCCGGGATCTCCAAGCTTTTCGGGAAGCTTTTTGAGGAGCATCGCCGAGCAATTCTCATTCAACGGTATCTTAGCTAATTCAAGCAATTTTTCCTTATTCATGAGCAAACTCTTAATCGTAGGAGCAAATCTTGGCATCAAAAGTAAAGCATCTGCGAAACTAATGTCGAAGCGCAAATCTTGAAAGATTTGAAAGATCTTCTCCATTTGATTCGAAGCTTTGTCACGGGATTTTTGATCATTACGTCGCGAAGGATATGGAATATTCGGCTTAGGTAAAGTCTTCGGAACATCGGGTTCTGGAATTGGAATGGGATTAACCGGAGGTGGGACGTGAGCGGTACTTTCTTAGAAATTTGATTGCTCTTTATCCGTTTTCTCCTCGGTTTCTCATTCCACTACCTTTTTAGGAGAAGGATTAGTAGGAATCGAAGGTCCCTCGTAAGCAACACCACTTCGAGTCGTGATCGCTTTCATCTCACCCTTCGGGTTTGGAATGGTATTACTCAGAAGAGTACCCGAAGTTGAGGCTTGGTTTTGAAAGAATCCACTTAACATATTTTGCAAGTTAGTTTGAAAAACATTTTGTTGATTCATCAAGACGGCTTGTTGAGTCTTCATTGTGTTTTGAATTTCATGCTTAACTTCTCCTTTCAACGAATTGATTTAATTTTGCATGTTTCTCGTCATTTGATCATTATTTCTCTTGTAACTTGAAAACTCATTTGAAAACTCTTGTTGAACTTGATTATTAGGAACTTGAAAAGGTTGGTTTTGAAATCCTTGATTTGGAAATTTTGGAGCATGATTATTTTGAACTTGAAAACCTTGATTACTATGAAAATTATTTCCTCGATTAAAATTTATCCCTTAACCTTGATTTTGATTATACCTATTTTGACCATTGTTTTGCACTGGAGGAAAACCGGGTGGTGCCATTTGGTTACTAACACGATTTGGAGGGTTAACTTGATTGTAAGAACCTGTTGCCGCACAAACACTAGCTTGATTGTTATCAGTATTAAGCATGAGGCCCACTACAAGTAACACATATTTCCTCAACCGCTTTAACCGGAGCGGGAGTGACAATGTTTTTAGAAACAATCTCAACTAAGGTCGAAAGTTGGTCCGCAAGCTTATCAATTCTCTCATCCGTTTTACTAACACTTTCTCTGGAAGTCGTATTCATCCTAGAAACATTTGATTTATTACGTGAATAACGAACTTTTGATTTATTCTCAATTATATTCAAAGCTTCTCTAGTCGTTTTACTCAAAAGATTTCCACCCGTCGCGGCATTTAAGCAGTCTTGATCATTCTCGTTTAAACCGTTATATAAGGTATCAACTTGAGTTAACTCCGTAAATCCGTGGTGAGGACAAGCTCTAAGCATTTCCTTAAATCGTTCCCACGCTTCACTAAAAGACTCATCGAATTTTTGGGTAAATCGAGAGATTTTATTCTTTAAGTGAGTCGTTTTCGAGGGAGGGAAAAATTGATTCACGAATTTGGTAACGAGATCCTCCCAAGTCAAGATTGAATTAGGAGGTTCTTTCTCGTACCAAGTTTTAGCAGCCCCCTCGAGTGAATATGGAAACATCATTAGCTTAATCACATCGTTTGGCACATTCCTAAATCGTAGAGTCGAGGTAATCCTTTTGAAACTATTAATATGAGCATGAGGATTTTCGTTCTCTAAACCGTGAAACGGGTTCGCTTGAACCAATTGTAACAAATTTGTTTTAATCTCAAAATGATCCGCATTAATTTCTGGTAAAACGATAGCTTCTCCGTACCCTTCCGTGGGTGCTCAGAGTAGCTCTTCCATTGTACGTTCCGCCATTGGTGCAATGATAGTACGAAGCTCGGGTTCGACTATGTTTGGAGCACGTCCTTTATTTCGACGTCTCGGAATGGTTACGTTTGAATTATTTGGAAAATTGGAATTTCTAGTGCGCATGCACTAAACAAACAAATGAAATGAGAAAAGAAACGAGAAAAGGAAATATTTTTGTTTACCGAATAATCAACAAACTTAGGGTAACTCTCTTAAGTAAAATAAATTTTACAAAAGAGGTGCGCCTTTTTCGTAAGTGACACAAACGGTAAAAAAAAATTCTCTTTTTTTTTTGAATCTTTGGTTCGGGAACTTATTGATGGATAATACTTCAATTGAAAGTATTTTTTGTTGGTGTTCTTTTACCAACTTTGTTAATTTTTTTTTTATTTCTTAATGAATTCACAAGAAAAATCAAAAAATCCGAAAGAGCAAATATTTTTGTATTTTTCTTATTTAATAATCTTCTAATTATACTAAAAAGAGAAAGGAAAAATATTTTTTACTTTTTATATTTTTAATTTTTTTTTGTATTTTTGATTTTCTCAAAAGCGTAACTTTCGAAGACGAAAGGTTCTCCAAATCACGATCAACAAACTTCAAACGAAGGAATCTTAATCACAAATCCCCGGCAGCGGCGCCAAAAATTGATCCGAGTCAATAATATACGTAATAATATCCAAAGTATAGAAAATTCCAAAACTACCCTTGAGGACAAAGGTAGTAGGAAAAATCTTACAAAAATACTACACGTTTTAACCGGTAAGTGATTACCGGGTCGTTTTCCCAAAGATTTATGAAATTGAGACCACGTTTGTTATTTGGACAATGATTTGAATTGGTTCGAAGATGATTTGTTTTCTAAAATCCTAAAAGTAGTGAGCAAATAAAGCCCAATTAAATCTAACTACGAAAAACGTTAACGGGTATTTAAATAAACATGACAAATAAGCGAGTACACTAAAATTAAACCCTAAATGATTTTTTAAACTTTTTCTAATCCTAATTAACTACATAATAAGTAAAAGCTAAGGAAATTCTAAAACGGGGTGATTAAAGCTTAAAAACGAAGAAAACGAGAACGGGGATCAAATCCCGTTCTTTAAAAAGTGAAATTCTTAAATTTAAACCCTACGAAAGTAATTTTAAATCATAAGCCTAAAATATGATAAAAGAAAATTTTAGAAAAAAGAATTTTATTTTTTTTATTATTTTTCTATTTTTTATGACTTTTTAAAGTTTTTAATTAAGAAAAATGATTTAAAACTACTAAATCTATTTTCTAAAATTTGGAAAAATTACTAAACGTGTTAAAAATATGTGCTTGGATTTTATAAATTATAAATGAAAATAAGCTGAAACGATAAGCCCTAATAAGCTGATACTAAGCTACGGCCTATATAACTAAAAAGGAAAACAAAGCGTGTTTAAGAAATTAATAAAGCAAAGAATGTTTGAAAAAGACCCAAGGGCACGATGGATAGTGTGTGTGTTTGTAGGCGTGTGTGTGAAGCAAGAGGACACAGGTTCGAATCCTGCCTCTTGTTTTATTTTTATTTTTCATTTTTTTATTTTTATTTTTGAAAAGTTTCTTAACAAACTTATTTGAAATCTAGAAATAAGCAATTATTATAACTGGAACAAGAGCTGAAAATAATCAATAAGCTCAGAATAAGCTTCCTAAGTTGACAGATTCATTTTAACACTAAACTAGCTTTAACTTTTGAAACCATAAGCTGAAATTTGCAAAGCAGCTAACTACTGGCTAAGTAAGCTACAACTAACTTAGATTAATTCTAATAAGCTATTTTAATACTAACTATAAGCTACAATTAAGCTAGATTGCAGATTAAGCTAGAAAACTGACTTGAAAGAATTTTGCACACAATAACACTTGAAATGACTGAACAACATATTACCAAGCTAAAACAAGCTTGAAAACAACCCTATGACAATATGCGATGCTTACAGCTTATATACTTGTCCTTAAATGCGACTTATATTCACTCTTTAAAAACATTTTGAAATCCAATTAGATACTAAAAACTTAGCTTGAAAATACTAGTTCAGGCATTTCTGCACTTAGTGTATACTGATGTGTTATGACAATTTGATAAATCAATGAAACAGTTATTGATTCTTTAAAACCAGATAGTAAACTTCTTTTAAAACTCAAATTGAACTCAAAACTTGCACTATTTCATTCCAAAACTCTAGATCTTAGATTATGCATTTGAAATCCATAAAACTCCATAATTAACTCAGATTACCTATGAAATCAATCTAACTTTCAAATACTTGAATCAAACTGATTTAAAACTTCTTCTATTATTAATCTAAAGTGATTTAAAGCTGAGATTTATTACTCTAAGTGACCAAAGCAGATTCTACTTATGTGAGAACAGTTAAACCAAACACTCCTTAAGAACTTAAAACATCAATTTAACCTTGTGCCAAACACCCCTTTAAACTTCTAAACCTCATTTTCAGCTTATAAATTTTAGATCCAAGCTAAAAATCCTTAATACCAGATAGTGACAAGATAAAAACAGACTTAATGAGAGCAATAAGCTAACTACTATGCTACTATTTTTGGTTTTTCATGACTGTTTTATAACTAAAACTAGAAAACTAAGATTAATACTAACTATTAAGCATGTTAAGCATTTGTCAACTATAATAAGCACTAATAAACTAAACTAAGCAGTTAAAAGCAGTTAATAAGCAATAATAAGGTGAAATTCAAAATTAAGCTATAAAAAGGAATTTGAGAACTTACAATAGCCTTTGCTCTAAACAAGGCTTATCAAATGCTCTTATGAGCTATCAACAAGCTCCAACTTATCCTAGAATAAGCTGGTGTGGTTTTGGAAGCCCATCCCTTATTGGCTTCCCTTCCATAATAAGCTATGGTAAGTTTTGAGAGTAGATTGAATATCTTACAAGCTTAGTTAAACATTAAGACCTTAATTGAACTTATGGCTAGCTTATGAATGTAAAAAAATAGCTTAATGAGCTTATATGAACATTTAGAAAGCTTATTTAACAATACTGCTTATAAGAGAAAACTTGAAATGATAATTAAGTACTATGAAATTAAGATTTTATTGATTAAACAAACGGATTACAAGCTAATTGAAAATAGAATTACATTGATTTTGAAAACATAATAAGCTAAATGACTTTAAAGAGAAAATTACATTTAAAAGCTAAATTAAATTTTACAGTAAGCTACTTTAGATACTGATGTGAGTGAAGGTGGCTTCTTATTTATAGCAGGAGAAGGAAACTTGTAGGCTCTCTTACACGCTCCTCTTAGTCTTGATCTTGTACGTTGATTCCTTCCAATCATTAAATGCCCCTTTTAGACCGTTAGATTAGAATGTTGCACACGGATTGCCAAGCTGGCAATCCCATAAGTTGGGAGCTCTTGTGCTTTTATTACACTGCTTTTAGTGTAATTTCTTTCCAATCATTGTGTTTCTTTGATAGCCCGCGTGTCATTCATTATATATTTTGACCAGTCATAGAGCTTTGGGTGACGTTTTTGTTTGATGAGATGTCACTTGGTACTATAGATCTTAGTGACACGCTAGATTAAGGGGAATTGGATTTTTACTCGTAATTGTGAGCAGGCTAATTGTTTAGGACGAAGGTGAACAGTAACTTCACCTTCGAGCCCTTTTTTTACTTTATAACGTTTTTGTTTGACCTGGTTTAAACGAGAGTTGACTTGGGCCAATTTAAAGGTTTTGGGCCGGTGTTTGATTTGGGTTTGGGTAAAAATGGTTAAAAGGTAAAGGTTTTAAAGAAGTTAACGACCGTTAGTCTTTTATATTAAAAGGACTAACGGTGTTATTAATTTTGGACTTTAGGTGAAAATGATTTAACAATAGGGGCTCATTTGGGATTTTGAGGGTTTTGTCGTTTTGTGGTTTGACCAAGGTTGAATTTTGCTAGAAACTCCCGGCTCTTGTGCACTCTATCCGTCTCGTGTTCGTTTTTGCCCGGTTTTGACCATTTTCTTGTGATTTTTGCAATATCCGTACCTACATATCACAAATGACAAAACAAGCAATATACAAGCATAATTTGCACAATTTGTTCATTTTAGGGCCATTTTTGGTATAAAAAGGGTATGTGATTTCTCACATATCAACCATATAAATAGAAAACTCAAAAACGAGTTTTAAGTGTGCTAAATCATATTCTTGATACCTAAACCATAAAAGTCAATCTTCAGAGGAGAAAAAGAGCAGAAGAGGTCGAGCAACGTTATCAATTCCATAGGAGATATCATGTAATTCTATATACTTTAGTAATCGTTCAGTTTTTTATATCATTCGTTAACTCGGTTAGTTTACCTTGGCTAAATAATTGCTCTTGTATTTATTATGACGTTTAATGGCTGATACCTTTAGGTATTAGCCATTATTATGAAGATTTGAATGTTTGGTATTTTTTATCTCGATTTCTTGATTTATCATTGAATGCTTGTTTATATTTATCAATTTATACTTGTTTCGCGCTTTTGTATGCGACCTATCATTCAACTGGATCTAGTGATACAGACCAAGTAGATCTAGAGTCCGGGATAGCTCTCCATGTAGTAATTTATACATCTAGAATCATAGGATCACAAATATTGTCCTTTTAAGTTTGTGTCTAGGATACGCTTCGGACTTAACTAGTTAATTGGATATTGCCAATGGTTTATTGATCGTGTTGACTAGCAGGTGACCTAGATAATTCAACAAGTAACGTTCTGATTCCATTGGATAGTTGGACAAGTGGACTACTAGTGTATAAACTACCATTAAGCGGTAAGTGGGTAAAGTCTCTATGAGCTAGGGTTTAACAAGATCACCATTGCTTTAATCCCTAAGATAGATTATAATCAGCAAATAAGGATGCTTTATGCGGATGCTTTAATTGTGACAGAATTAATGTGTCTAGGTCTTAGGAATGCCGCCTCGAGAGAAAAAATCATTGCACTTAATAAACAAACCAACTTTCTAATCGGATTAATAATGGTTAATACAATTTT
>BQNB010104123.1:0-19038 GCA_026074375.1 Tanacetum coccineum
AGAAATATATATGCATCAGTTCTAGCACACCATCACCAAGATTAAAGACTCATCCTTGTATAAATTCAAGCTAAACAAGAAGAGATGCACAATTGATGTAGAATTCTTTCATGACATTCTCCAAATCTATCCTAGACTTCCAAATCAATAGTTTGTTGTACCACCTTTTTCCGATGAAGACATTGTTTTCATTTATCAAGGAACTTGGTTACTCAGGTGATATTGATTATGTATCTAAGGTGTACACAGATCATATGCACCAACCTTAGAGAACCTTTGCTGCAGTCATCAATAAATGCCTTTATGGGAAAACCACAGGTCTTGATAAGATCAGACTTTCAAGGGCTCAAATCCTGTGGGGGATGTATTACAACCAGAATGTTGACTTTGTTGAACTACTTTGGGAAGACTTTATGTTCCAGATAGACAATGAAGACTCTAAGAAACAAGAGAAAATGTACTATCCCTGATTTACAAAGGCAATCATCCAACACTTTATTTCCAAAGATAAGTCCATCTATATGAGAAACAGACTTTTCATGCACACGGTCCAAGATGATAGTATTTTAGGATCCTTGAGATTTGTCTCCAAAAAAGAATACCAAGTGTATGGAGACTTAATGCCTAAAGAGATGACTAATAGGAAGATGCGGAACTCTACTGCCTATAAGACATCTTGCATTCGCTACAGGAGCATCAACTCCCAAGAAAGCAAGGAAATTTAAAAAAACCTGCTTCTCCTTCAAAGAAGAAAACTCTTGTTACTATTGAAGAGCCTGCAGAGAAACCCGCCAAGAAACCTACTGCTAGAAGACAGGCCAGTCTTGTTGGTGTTCATAGAGCACTCCTGGTGTGCTTTGTGTCAAGAAGAAGGCCCAGCAAAGACTGAAAGAAGCAAGGGATTGAATTGTTGTCTGAAGGCTGCATTAGCTTGAGGAAAGCTCAGTTGAAAAAGGATATAAACAAAAGTAACAGGAAAACAAAACATTCATCAAGCAGGGGGCATATAGTGAGGGAGCTGGTATAGCAATCAGAGGTTCCTGATGAGCAGACAGGCAAGTCAACTTGACAAAAAGATGACGGAAACTGGGTTTTAAAACAGGGAGGGTTCCTAATGTGTCTAAAGTAGTTTCTTCTAAGGGGGGGAGGGGTGGGGATGATACAGGAATTTAGGGCTATAGTGATGATGATGATTAACAAGTAACGATGAACTAATGTGTCTGATCATCCAAGGACACGTGATGATGAGATGAATAAGAAGTTGGGTTTGTACATACTTTTAAACGGACTATTACTACTAATGATGAAATTGTAGATGAGAAGAAGAGTAGATTCCCGTATTAAATAAAGAATTGGTATAGATGATGTGAATGTGGGGTTGAAAGAGCAGCGCTGCTTGATAATGGAAACGGTGTAAGGAGGATATGTTGATGGCTGAAAAGGTAGATGTAAGCACAAGAACGTTAATAAGCCGGTTGCAGGTGATTCAATTCAAGAGCTGATGCTTAGGAACAGTTATACCGCTGCCTTGACAGTTACAGCTACCCCTGCTACACAGAAGACTAAAGTTCCACTACAAAGCTAAACTATCTCATCCGACTATGCCACTAAATTTCTTAACTTTGATAACATTCCTTTAGCCTACACTAAAATTATCTCAATGATGGACATCAAAGTCTAACATGAAGATCTAAGTAGTCAGACCTCACCACTTCTCACCATACCTGTTTTGGTAATTCCTGAATCTTTGACAGCTCCAGCAACAACCATTCCTCCACCTATGCCACCATTCATCCCTCTTCAACAACAATCAACACCAATCCCAACACCAACAACTACAGAAGCAACCATCTCAACCATAACTGCTCCTAATTCCACAACCCTCACTGCTATCCATCAAAGACTCTCGGACTTGGAAAATGAAGCCAAGACACTTAAAAATGTTGATCACTCTTCAACACTCCTTGCAACAATCAAATCTAAAGTTTTGACGGCTGTAACAGAGTTCCTTAAAACAAGTATAGATGATGCTCTTTATAAGGTGCTCTAGAGACATTCTGCAGAATTTATTAAGGAACACTCCGTTCTAGCAGATGTCACAGATGTGCTTAAACAGCAACAAAATCCGTAGAAAAGTGTTGAAGATATTCATAAGATCAAGATAGAACAAGCAGGAAAACAGCAAGAGACCAAATACAGCATCACTTTATCTGATACGGCTGAATTACAAGAATTTGATCAGAAA
Source organism: Tanacetum coccineum (assembly GCA_026074375.1). Classification (NCBI taxonomy): domain Eukaryota; kingdom Viridiplantae; phylum Streptophyta; class Magnoliopsida; order Asterales; family Asteraceae; genus Tanacetum; species Tanacetum coccineum. The sequence goes on from BQNB010104123.1 coordinate 2,246, forward strand.
AGAACCTTGTTTGAGACAATGACTAAAACTAAGTCATTTAACAAAAACACCAAGTATAAGGCTCTATATCATGCACTCATGGAGTCTATTCTTGAGGATGAAGATGCCATGGACCAAGGTGTTGCAGACAAGTTAAAGAAAAGAAAGCCAGATGATGCTAACAGAGATGAAGGCCCTCCTGCTTGACCAGATCAAGGGTTGAAAAGGAACAAGACGGGCAAAGAAATTGAACCATAAAGGAAGGCCAAGTCAACTAGAACCTCCAAAGGCACAACCAAATCCCAATCTAAATCTACTGGCAAGTCTGCTCAAGTAGAGGAGACAGTGTTTGAAACTGCTGATACTCAAGTGTCACAGAATCTTGGAGAAGACATGGGTAACACTGATGTACCATCCGTTGTCAATGTTGACCCAAAGGACTGGTTCAAGAAACTGGAAAGGCCTCCTACTCCAGATCCTGAATGGAATGAATGTAAATCAGTTGATGATAAGCCTACTTAGAAATGGCTTAGTGACATTGCCAAAGCAAAAAAACTTCCAAAAAATTTGATGATTTAATGAGCACCTCGATTGACTTCAGCGCATTTGCCATGAACCGCCTGCAGAATAGTGATCTCACACAAGATATTATGGTAGGACTGGCTTACAAGCTTTTCAAAGGCACTTGCGGGAGTTATGTCGAGCTCGAATATAATATGGAAGAATGTTTCAAAGCACTAAACAAAAAATTAGATTGGAATAACCCTAAAGATGATAGATATCCATTCAAATTAATCAAACCACTACCTCTAATTCAATCAAGAAATCGTCAGATTGTCCCAGTTGATTACTTCTTCAACAATGACTTGGCATACTTGCAAGGAGGAATCACTGGCAGAACATACAATACTTCTTTGACAAAGACAAAGACTGCTAAGTACGATCTGTAAGGAATTGAAGACATGGTACCAAATTTATGGAGTCCTGTAAAAGTATCCTATAACAGACATGCTCTTTTAGGCACTTCACATTAGAGATCCAAAAGATAAACCTTCTATGGATATGCTAGTAACAGGGTGTCCAAACATGATGTGTACTCCACCAAAAGAATTATGGCAGTGACAAATGTCAAAGTTAACGTATGGTATGGTTAAGGTCATCTAAAGGAGATTGAAGTTCGAAGATCTGATCAGCAATTGTACAAGTTCATGGAAGGTGACTTTCCATGACTTCATGTAAATGACATCGAGGACATGCTGCTTCTCATTGTTCAGAACATACTCTTCAACCTCAAAGGAGAGGACATTGTGCATCTGGCCGCAACATTACGTATGTTCACAAGACGTATTGTAATCCCGAAGAGAGTGGAAGATCTTCAACTTAGTGTCAAAAGCTACTAGAAGAAGCTCAACATCTCAAGGCCACTAACGCATAAAGCTGGCACTACTGACCTAGAACCATATACCGCCTACTCTAATCCTCAAGGTTTCATCTATTTGGACAAGTTAGAGAGAAACAGACTGATGTGTTCTCATGAGCTCTACAAGTTCAGTGACGGTACACTCATATCAGTTTGGGATAAACTCAAAGACATGACCAACAACTTAGAGATGGGGTATACAAGTGTCATGCCTAGAAGAAGATGGAGTAACTTAGACAAGAAACGGTCTCGCATCATGGTGAAAGATATTGATCGTCAGTTGCTGGAAAGAAGGTTGATGAGGAGCTTGGAAAATTTTGTTGCTGGAAGGGAATACGAGGAAGACCTTAGACTGCTTCAATGGACAATATGACTTTGTCATATTTTATTCTACTATTTCAGGTCATTTCTTGTAATTATAAAACGTGTGCATATGTAAATAAGTAGTGTAGGACTAAAATAGGCATATATAGTGTTTGAGTATGAATTTTCAAGAATTTCTTAGTAAAATTAAAAAAATTCAAATGAACGTACTCAACACCTTATAATACCCTCAGAAATTAAGGGGGAGCATTAAAATGTTCCTAATAAGGCTTAATATATATAATTAGAACATTTTTCTCCCCAAACAATTTTCATACATATTTGAATCAATTGATATCCAAAATATCAAGCGGTTTGCCATTTTTGATAGGGGAGAAAATGTGATTAAAATATATATAACTTGAAAATAATGTGATATTAAAGGCTCAAGTGCGAACTCCTTCCTCTCCATGCTAAACGATTTTGGTTATCGATGCATGTGTTAAGGGGGGCATTTCTAAAAAGTAAAACCATCAAGGTACTAAATGTTTTGATTTATATCAAAGTACCTTGATCGACGTTTTCAAATGGTTTTAAGGCTGGGAACAATACCAAAAGACCAACCAAGTATTTAATTTATTGGAGCTATAAGGTGGTTAGGTATATGATGTGTTATTAAAGCTTTAAATTGATAATACTAGTTTTATCCAATTTCCAACTAACACACGGGTAATGTATAAACCCCCGTTTATAGTATAGGTTTAGGGTAAGACCAGGTCGTTCCACGGGATTGGTAATTCTAAAAAGAGTCGATTATATTACGAAAAGGGTAAATCTTATAGACTGTCACGATCTAAAGATTTCAAGGTACTTCAAGATATAAAATTATGTTGTTTGGGGGTACGAGAACAAATATGGATAAACTTGGATGGATAACGGTTCAAAATTAAAGTATAATCGATTAAAGAAACGGGTAGTTTACTAAAATGATTGTCTATTTATTATAATCAAAAATCCTTTCGGCCTTTACTTTTGATTACAAAAATGCTTTAAGTTTGATTCAAGTTTGGGAGATAGGAATATTAACTTTCTTAACCAAGTTCGTTAGACATGAGGTTAAGCGTTAAACCCTTTTACCCTTGGTTAATGATCATTTTGTTAGCCAATCCTCACAAGGCTAGCATCTAGTTGTCATAGAGAAACAACTTGGAAATCAAGCATTTAGCCAAAGTCTTTCGACCTATATCCGGACTAGAATGATGATCAAATGATGATTAATAAGTCCAAGTGTAAAAACATCAAGTTCATATTGATAGTTACCAAAATTTACTAGTTTATCCAAGTTTAATCCATAATTCTCTCATGATCCCTAAACAAACATGTTAAACTACTCTATATTCATCAATTCAAAACACATAACAAGCATGATCAATTTAGAATTCATAATATAAAGTAGGGAAACGTGTTTATACCAAACTCAATAGCAAAATATATTGATTCTCAAGAGTTTCCTTCGAACAATAACTCTAACAATCCAGAAATTCAATTATAACCACTATAACAACTTCTTAAGACAACCTTCTGAGATCAAACCATGACTTCCTTTACCAAAACCTGGAATGTGATGAAGAATAAGGTTTATTCTTCAACAATTCCCTAAGAACAACTTCCTAACTATTGAGAAGTGATTATAGATGTAGTGGGAGGAAAAGAATGCTTCAAGGGATGATTTGAGGAGCAATTTTCGTCCTCTATTTATAGGTGAATGCCCATCATCAGTTGGAGAAAATAGGGGAGTGAAAGGTTGCACAATCATAGCAATCATTTATGATTTTGGAGTAACTACAGGAGAAATGCGCCACACAAGGAAAATTGTGCGCCGTACTTGGTGTTTAATTAAATGGCATTAACTTCGTTGTGAAGTACGCCACATAAAAAGAATTGTGCGCCGCACTTTGGCCTTGTTCATTAATTCTTTATTAGATTCTCTTCTAGATTCATCATATAACGATCGTTAGTGCATTTAACAGGATTTCTTTGCACGTTTAGTCCTTTTCTTCACTTTTGGTCCTGAAATGAATATTACACAACAAACAAGCAACTTTGCAATATTTCATGTGTTAACATATATATTTAATGTATTTTTGAGGGATATTTTATGTATATTTGGATCGTTATCAAATCCCCCCATACTTAGCTTATTGCTTGCCCTCAAGCAATCAAAGCGAAAGTATTTCATTTAACAAAACAAATTAATGATCACAAGCATAGATAACGCGACAAAGCAACTCACGAATTTTTTTAGATAAGTTTCTTTTTCACACTCGCTCAATTTAGTAAAATGGATAGTAAACGGAAGTTACTCATACGCGCAGTCATGAAATGTTCAAATTACCATAGGCTTGTACAAAAAACTAAATTTCACCGACATGGCGTAAGCACCAAACATAAACATCAAAAGGGGTAATGTATTTAGTGATAATATTTATTATTTATTGAAAAAGGTTTGTAATAAAATCATAATCAATCTTATCCGTAATACATCCAACTTATTCCTTCACGTCATTCTTTTTTCTTTTCTTCTCTTTTTTTTACCGAAGGCTTTATTTTTGCCTTATTTCACTTTATCTTGGGGGAAACTTGCTTTTCCCCAATACTTAGGATAAGCACACTACTTCAAACGAACTTAGAAGTTTGCAACCTTTACAATTCATTTAAACAGCAATACCAACATTTACGTTTCTCAATTCGTATGGATAAAATTTTAGATAATTTTATTAGAAATCTTTTGAACAAACTTATTGTTTACTTATATTTATATATTTATCACTTCTTAATCAGTTAATGTTTATAACATGCGAACGCGTTCCTACTGCGGTCTCATAAAGATTTCAAGCACAAGTTCTAGAATTAACAAATCACCGGCACACTCATATAATTTTAAATCGATATCAATACTCCAGAAAAGGTGACAAAACTACATATACACAACCGTAACGACGGATGAGATATCTGCAATTGCTCACTCCTTAACTCGAGAAAGCTAAAGATAAAAATCATCTTAGGTATCGAAAACAGATACCTGAATTCTTAAAATCTAATCCTCACAATTTTTTCTGGGTGGTATAAATATGCTAGTGATCTTATTAATCCAGATTCAGATTGCTTATATGTGATCAATAAAATGTTATTTTTTTCAAAAATTTCTTTTAACCCTTTTTTTAACTTTAACTTTAACTTTTCCAGTTTATCTCCCCCTATACTTAATATGAGCATTGTCCTCAATGTGAAAATATTATAGAGAAAGATAAAATGGGAAAGTGAAATAATACTTTTTCAATTGATATTCTGAATCTTTGGTTCATGTCATTCCCGCTTTGCGCCTTCCTTTTTCTTCTTTTTCTTTCCTATTATAAATATAAACATTGCATAGCACACAAATAATAATAATAATCCTAATTAATTATTAATAGAAAGTACGATAATATTGTTTTAATGCCAATAGAAGCATTTTACACACCATAATAATAATAATAATGTGTAGAGAATTGTTTTTAAAACACACGTGTGACCCAAAACATGTGGTCACACAACCAACTCGTGTCGTCTCGACACTACTCATCATCATCCTGCTGCTGCTGCTGATACTGTGATGGATACTGTGGTGGAGGTGGGTACTGCTGATAATACTAGTCATACAACGGTTGAGCATAACCAGGTGGGTTGTAGGCTCCCTGCATTGGAACACTGTAAACCCCAGCCATATGCTCAAACACTCCCTGGTACCTGTCCCAGTAACTGCTAACGCATTTTCGTTAACCTGTCCTTCCAGTCTTATGGGAAATATAAATGCTCTGGGTCGTCTTTTTCTTTTAACGCCTCTCCCTTAATCCTTTTTACTGCTTCCTCTTCTTCTTTTACAATCTTTCCATCTAACTCTACCCTGTCTTTCTAAACTTCATCGAGAATTTTCTTGTATTTATCATGATAAGCCATTGTCTCGATTATAGGCCTTTCCTCCTCTAATAAAGCAAACTTTCGGCTCATTCTGATCGCTATTACTTCTTTAGCTGCTTCTTCTTGAGTTAAATGACCTCCAGCTGATGAAGATGTTCCTATATCTTGATAGAAAAAGTTAAGGTTTTCCATTGCCCGCTTCTTATTACGGCTACTCTTCCCCATTTTACTTACAAATAGAGGAAGTCCTTCTTCACCCAACAGTGGTACATCATCTATGTTAAAATCAAGCAAATGGTCCCAATCATCATTGCTCTTTTCTTCTTCTTCGGTTTCTTCCAAGAATGGATCAATATCAGGGTATATTGTGACAGTTCCAACCCCAAAATTAGTAATTGCTTTGGTCATGCGTAAGAATGATCTACTAAAAATCACCCCAGGTTCAACATCATCTTCTTCTGGGTTGATAATGAATTTTACAAAGTAGATTTCACCTCTTAGTGCAACAATGAGTTCTTTCTTAACCACTTTGTTTCCTTTTTTAACTTCATGTTTCAAGCATAACTTTACTGCATATTCGTTTGAGATCATGTTCTCCTCTACTCCAAGATTAATCTCACCATCATAAGCTTCCAGCCAATTGACAAAACAAGGAGCCATGAATCTATCGCTAACTTCTTCGGTATCCATCTGGTAAAAAACCATACCCTTCGTTTCCTTCTTTTGCCCACTATTAGCAGTGTCTTTAAATTCCGGAGAATTTCAGTCTCCAGATCCTTCAACTTTATCACTCGAAATTACAACGACGTCTTCTCCTAAGCAATTTTTTCCAAGACTCGAATTTAGATCCATAACTCTTATAAAACAAGATAACATTAAAACAAACATTAGTGGGTTAGTTAAAACAAATAACAATACCTTTTTACATTTACATATTATCAATAAACATATAGTATTTTTAAGTTTAAGCAAGTCTCGTTCAAAAACAAAGAAACAAGCATTTTGTTTAGTTTCACCCAGAAAGTGCGGCGCACTTTAGAAAAAAGTGCGGCGTACTTTTTGTGATTTAAGTTTTTTAAAATTTTTAATTATAGCATTTTTATGTTTCTTATTTTTATTAGAGTTAATTATATGGTCCGTCCCTGTGGTTTAGGCCAAATCCCTGATCTCGTTCCTATTTCTTTTTTCTTGCATGAATCGTCCCTATCTCGAAACTATGTAACACCATTCGTCCCTATCTCAAGAGATAGGGCCGAATGGTGTTACATAGTTAATTACATGGTTCGTCCCTATCTCTTGAGATAGGGACAGACAATGTTACATAGTTTCGAGATAGGGACGATTCATGCAAGAAAAAAGAAATAGGGACGAGATCAGGGATTTAGCCTAAACCACAGGGACGAACCATGTAATTAACTCTTTTTATTATATCCTAAATATTTATTACACATAGCAAATATCAAGTTCTTAAGAACTTTTATCATCAAACAAATTTTTTTAATTCTTTTTAAGTTTTTATTTTTACATTCATTTTGCATGATATTAAAGTCAAATAAGCAACACTTAGCAAATAAGAGATATACACATGCATTTAGAAATTGAAATAAGCAAGCTATCAAATAGTTCTTTTTGGTTTTTCTCATTTTAATGTACGAATTACAACAATACAAGATTTTGACTACTATGAGCATAAGGAATAAATTCTACATTTTAAAAATGGTCAAATTACAGTTTATGGGTTTGAGGTTTTTGGTTTTAATTTTCTTTTCCTTTGAAAAACTTGTTCTGTTTATAAAAGGGACAAGAAGTGCGCCGTACTTGCTAGAAGTACGACGTACTTCTTAGTTTTTGCAGAAAAACCGGCGCACAATGGTTATGTGCGGCGCACTTTCTGTGAAAAATAGGTTCAGTTTGCCAGAAAACTATACGGCGATTTTGAAAATTTTAGTTTGTAATATAAAAAATGACTAATTCAAGAATGAAATCAATCCCCGGCAACGGCGCCAAAAACTTTGATGTGTTATTAAAGCTTTAAATTTATAACACTAGTTTGATCCAATTTCCAACTAACACACGGGTAAAGTATAAACCCCCATTTATAGTATAGGTTTAGGGTAAGACCAGGTCGTTCCACGGGATTTGTAATTCTAAAAAGAGTCGATTATATTACGAAATGGGTAAATTTTATAGACTGTCATGATCTAAAGAATTCAAGGTACTTCAAGATATAAAATTATGTTGTTTGGGGGTACGAGAACAAATATGGATAAACTTGGATGGATAACGGTTCAAGAATTAAAGTATAATCGATTAAAGAAACGGGTAGTTTACTAAAATGATTGTCTATTTATTATAATCAAAAATCCTTTCGGCCTTTACTTTTGATTACAAAAATGCTTTAAGTTTGATTCAAGTTTGGGAGATAGGAATATGAACTTTCTTAACCAAGTTCGTTAGACATGAGGTTAAGCGTTAAACTCTTTTACCCTTGGTTAATGATCATTTTTTTAGCCAATCCTCACAAGGATAGCATCAAGTTGTCATAGACAAACAACTTCAAAATCAAGCATTTAGCCAGAGTCTTTCGACCTATATCCGGACTAGAATGATGATCAAATAATGATTAATAAGTCCAAGTGTAAAAACATCAAGTTCATATTGATAGTTACCAAAATTTACTAGTTTATCCAAGTTTAATCCATTATTCCCTCATGATCCCCAAACAAACATGTTAAACTACTCCATATTCATCAATTCAAAACACATAACAAGCATGATGAATTCAGAATTCATAATATAAAAGTAGGGAAACGTGTTTATACCAAACTCAATAGCAAAATATATTGATCCTCAAGAGTTTCCTTCAAACAATAACTCTAATAACCCGGAAATTCAATTATAACCACTATAACAACTTCTTAACACAACCTTTTGAGATCAAACCATGACTTCCTTTACTAAATCCTGAAATGTGATGAAGAATAAGGTTTATTCTTTAACAATTCTCTAAGAACAACTTTCTAACTTTTGAGAAGTGATTATAGATGTAGTGGGATGAGAAGAATGCTTCAAGTGATGATTTGAGGAGCAATTTTCGTCCTCTATTTATAGGTGAATGCCCATCATCAGTTTGAGAAATTAAGGGAGTGAAAGGTTTCACAATCATTGCAATCATTTATGATTTTAGAGTAACTGCAGGAGAAGTGCGCCGCACAAGGAAAATTGTGCGCCGCACTTGGTGTTTAATTAAATGGCATTAACTTCGTTGTGAAGTACGCCGCACAACAAGAATTGTGCGCCGCACTTTGGCCTTGTTCATTAATTCTTCATTAGATTCTCTTCTAGATTCTTCATATAACGACCGTTAGTGCATTTAATGGGATTTCTTTACACGTTTAGTCATTTTCTTCACTTTTGGTCCTGAAATGAATATTACACAACAAACAAGCAACTTTTCAATATTTCATGCGTTAACATCAATGTTGCAAAAATCGGCTTAGGTGGCCTTGTAATCGCCGATTAATCGCTACTCGGCCACACACCTTAGAAAATAAGGTAAATCGGGTGAAAAGTCGGTCTGGTTAAAAATCGGTCAAATCGGTCAAAATTCGGTCAAATCAGACAAAAATTGGTCAAATCGGCCTAATCGGTCAACGAATGTCAAACATTTTTTTTACAATGTGACTTTGAATTGTTAACTGTTAACTTTTATTATCTATGTCTATGTTTTGAACAATGTAACTTTGAACTCATTTAATTTTAGTGTATTTAAAGTGTTGTATCCATCTCATACAAGTAACTTAGAAATTTATATATATAATTTGCATAACCTATTAATCATCGATTAATCGCGCCTAGACCAATTACAGGCTACAGGGTGGTCGACCGCCCGGCTAGTGACTCGCGATTTTTGCAACATTGGTTAACATATATATTTAATGTATTTTCAAGAGATATTTTATGTATATTTGGAGCGTTATCATTATAGGTGTTCGTTCCCACGATCCAGCCAGAACCGGAGGGATCTACCCAGGGACATTCCATTAGATATAATAGAAGTCCATAGGTATGATACAAAAGGAGTAAAAGTGAGAAAAAGGGACAATGCAGACTAAGATAGAGCTAACACTGGAGCAAACCTAACAAGGTGTTAGTAATGAAGTCTTGGTAAGCATTAAAGGGGCTGAAGAATGAAAAAAATGTAAAGATAAAGGGTGAAAAGAAAGACGCCCTCCTTACACTTAGGTAAAAATCGAGTCAATACATATGCTATTAGAAACACTAACCCGTTGTCTGGTATTGAAGATAGTCATCATGGACCCAGTGATGCAATGCACAACCCTCCCCAGCCACTCAAGGCCGGACTGACTCTTGTTTTAAAACTCATGGAGATTACACACATTTATATTGACTTTCTCACTCCGAGACTGTTGATATTGAAAATGTGGCAATCAGCTCTAGCCTCCAATTACTAAAACCAAATGTTCACTATTAAGTCTAAAGCCAATAAAGAGATCATCCATAAATCTCTCTAGGACACTAATCCAAAATAAACTTGTTTCTCACACACTGTGAAAACAAGTAATACCTTAAGAGTCCTACGCATTATCCTTGTGATATTGCTAGAACATCAGAGTGATACTTAAGTAATCACAATCACGATGGAAATTCTTCCAGAGCCAACATCAAACAAGCTCTACGGTAGGTGACTTGTGAGATCCTATATGGATCAAACTTGTGACACTAGATATCGATTCGGTCCAAACTATGAATTGACGGTTGAAAATTTTTGAAATGCATAAACTCTCGATGTGTCGCAAAACCACTTTAGCAAGTGACACATCGATTGATTTCTTAAATCAATTTTTATTCAATCGGTGAGACAGTAACTCACTGGTTCCTCTTATCGTGCTGTCTGCTTTGAGATGTTCCAGTAATGAGAACAAGCTGAGTACGATGAATATAATGCATATGTGTTAGAAAGATTCAATACTGCAAGTTGGAAATCCTGTCAAGGAGATTCTTCTTAAATTGAATCTACCTGATCACAGGTCGATCCTTACGGATTCGAAGGTTAATCCAACCAAACACGGGCGAATGACAAAGCCATATTCGTCCCCCAACTTTATTGTTAACTTTTTATTGTAGATACATATAAATATGGAAATGGAGGCACCTAGTTCCAGCAGAGTCAAAGATTCATAGCCACATGCTCATACTCGACCGACATATGTAAATACATTATAAAAGCTCAAGTACATGTTTCAAGACTTCCGCTACTATGATACCGCACGTCCTTCTTGAAGTGACGAAGTGTTAAAGTTAAAGAACTTCAAGAAAGATGACTATATAAGCTTTCAAGATCAAGAAAAGTCTGAGCATGTCAGTCCGAAGGTCACAAGTACACAAGATGGAAAAAGATCACAAGATGATGATAAGAGATTATATTTGGCTGATGATCTCAAGAAGCTCAAAGATCACATGCAAGTCAAGCTTAAAAGAACAAGCTCAAGCCTAAAGTCTAAAGATCACTACACATATCACAAGTTAAAAGATAAAATTCAAGACCATGAGCAAAGACCGAAGACATTCGTAGAATGCTAAGTTTAAGATTTTTGTAAAAGGATGTGACCTCCCTTAAGGGGAGATTGTTAGGAATCGGGAAAAGACTCGGTCACTCCTAAAATATGTAACTCGTAGGTATTAGTTAGTTTTTGGAACCTTAGTAAGGTAGAAAGGCCAAAGTCCATGGAAAGCCCATGAAAGGGCCCATGGCCAGCCAGGCTTGATGTATAAATACCCTCTCCACACATGGAGAGGGTGTTGGTTGGTTTCATTTCTCACACACTAGTAATCTAATATTTTCTCTTTCTTTCTCTCACTAGAAACTTTCCTTTCATACCTTTCTCTCTCTAATTTCTTCATTGATTGGTTAAGTGTTTAGATAAAGCACATATTATACATCAACCATCATCAACTTGATACCTTTAATAATTCAAAGAAAAAAAAGATAATTTAGGGCAAGTTATTTCAGATTTTTGAAACAAAATCACAAGTAAACAAACTTACCATTTAAAGATTCAACACATTAGTATCAGCATCAGTTACCCATCAGTGACCTCTACCATCAGCAACAATATATCAAATATATCCAACATCATATTCCATCAGTAAGCAACAATTTACCCAACATCAACAAACTTTTTTTTCTTTTTCTTAACAGCATCAACCCTTCATCAACAATCCATCATCATCAACATAATTCCTATTTCACAAAAAAGCACAAAACATAAAAAACACATACGATTAACAACAACCAACAAAAAAATTAAGATGTCACTATGAATCCTCAAATATGAATTTAAAAACCTTCAAAATCTGATTGCAACATGAAATAAACTTTACAGGCCTTTTAAATTCTTATTTTAGTCCTACAACCTCTTAACAAAACACAAAACTTAATATATAAAAAATCAGAATTAGATATATTACCAACAATATAAAGATATGCAAGTAACTGAAAGTATGTAATTGAAAAAAACCTTATTTCTTTGGCAGGATGAAGTAATCATTCTCTAACTTCCTCGATTCCCGAAAACACAACATTAACTTACTCTTTTCGCCAATCAACCATAAACGAAATCAATGGTGAAGATCGTTTTTAGCACTAAAACCACCAAGAATCAACAGAAACTACCATATCGCCTCCGAAACCACTAAACCTCAAAACCACTCAAATCCACATAACTAAACAAAACGCCACCAAAACCACTAACCAGTCAGATTCATATGTGGAAAACTAGAAGGGGGGTTAAATAGTTTACCGCTTATTAATTAAAGGTTTTAAATTTGTTTGTAAAATTTTAGATTCGACTTTTATGTGAATTCAACACTTGCACAATATGAACAATATACTTATCTAAACAATTAATAAAATGAAATGAGAAAATAATGTAAGACAAGAGATAATAATAAGAACAATCAAACCACAACGCAAGGATTTATAGTGGTTCGGTAATGAAGCACCTCTTCGCCCTACTCCAAACTCGAGAGTTTTCTTTACTATGTCAACAAACTCCCTTATGGCAAAGAAAATCTTACACAGCGTTGCTTACACCGATTTACGACACAAAGCTAAATATCGAGTTCTAATCTTAGCTAGAACCAATCTATCACAACACAACTTCACGACTAGTTCACAACTTCACAACTTCACGACTTCTTCACAACTTCATGAATTCTTCACAACTTAACTTCACCACTCTACTTATATCACAACTATCTAACCCTACTTGGTAAGATCACCACTAATTAACTTTACTTATAAAGATCCCCAAGATCTAGCTACTACACACAAATATCAAAAATATAATTGATTTACAAATATGTGATATGGTTGCAACAAGATTGCAATACATACTTGAGGTGTAATACTTCTTCACTTGATGATGAAAGTATTCTTATCTTGCACTTGAGGAATTAAGCTTGGATCACTTGGAAACAAAGCTTTATGATTAAATGATCAAAGGATTTTAGAGAGGATATGTGGGTTGTTTTGAGTAGAAAGAATGAGTGCAAAAGGTAAGAAAATTGTGGGGAAAAGTCCAGTATTTATAGGACAAACTAGGGGAGCGTCTACCTAATGGCGGTCCCCTTAAATAGGTGGGCGGTGCCGGCCGTGTATTTAAGGGGGCTGCCCAAGACTAGGGCTTCCCTAGTTTGTCTTTTGTGTAGGGGGGATTTTCTGAAACTTTTCTAGCTGTTTTAGGTTCGAAAATTTGAATTTCAAAATGTTTATTTTGAATAAAACTTTCTTTTAATTGTAGAAAATGTTTTGTAATGTTTTAAAAATGTTTACAACATTTTATAAATGTGTGAGGTTGAATAAAATTTTCCTTTGATCATAAAATGCATTAAGCATTTATTTATTCATAACTTTAAGTGATGTATTTGTTGAAATGAGAATTTACTACTAATTACTTGTTTACGTTTAATTTTACGTTGAACGTTTTTATATTTTGTGATTATCAAAACGTAAATATGTGAAAAAATATTAGTAATGTTTTTAGGCATTATATTTTATCAACAATCTCCCCCTTTTTGATGATTACAAAATTTAAACTCATTAAATGTAAAATTATTTTTAAAAAAGTATTTAGTGAGTTTCATGTCATTTCTCCCTCTTTTTGTAGAATCAAAAAGACATCGTCGAGAATTGCTAGTTAAATCGACGGAATAAATGCTCCCCCTTGATGTGTGTCACACCCCGCCAAGGCGGAAATGCGAGGCGTAAACAAAAATGGATATCATCACAACACATGGTGTCTATATAGAGAATACTAAAATAAAAACTAAAGTAAAGCAAAGACACAAAGTGTCATAACAATACACAAAACCTAATGGTGTCTTTATTAATGTGAAAGAGGTCTCGTCAATAAATGACATGCAAAAACATAATCCAAACAATTCATGCAAACGCATTTATTCAAACAGAAAGCATAAATAACTCCAAGCATCCTACGGTCTCTTCTAGCCACTTCGCTCTATCTTAGCACCATTAAGCTCACCTGAAAATGATGCTTAAAACGTCAACATAAAGTTGAGCGAGAATCATAGGTTTAGGACATACAACAATATCCAAAATAAACTTTCAATTAGTTGCTGCAATTACCAAAACAATTCAGGACAACAATTAACAACAACAGGATGGAACGTGCCCGCGATCCACAATCATACCAAAACAATGAGGTGGGCGTACCTCACTGCTCCACTAATAGTCATAGAAAGGAATACAAATCCCAATTCCAGACTCTTGGTACCGAAGTCACAATATCACAAGGAGTTGATCACCTCCAAGGATCTTACCCATAAAGTAGGCGAAGTCACATCTCATAACACTGGGTAGGAACATTACCCCCGCTCCAAATCTCACAACATAACAACATCAACAAGACAAGACAAGACAAGCAAAAAAAACAAGAAAAGATAGACAAGACAAGACAAGACAAGATTCTCACCCCAAAATAACATGAAAAAAGGGGCTATGAAACTCACATTTGCTTAGCTTTCCAAAAGATTCCAACAAAAAGCTTCACAAACAACTAGCACAAATCTAAACAACAAAATAACTCGTGTTACATGCTACTAAGCCAAAAGCTTAACGCACATGTAACAATCATATAATGAATGTATAAGGTGTTTAGTTACCCTCATGGGTCACCCCGACACCATGCCCGACATTAACTAATTCGTTTACACATTATTTCAAAGTCTTACAATTTACCCGAAAACGCAGAATTTTGACGCGAATTAGCGTACTCAAAACCTCTACTTACTGACCTCCATAATTCATACCAAAAATCACCTACGTTAATTTATGAGTATATTAACTACCTTATGATTCTTATGAGCCATTTACATGCACAAGTACTCCTAAGAAAATTAAACTTCAAAACAGTCCCAATTCAGATCTGATTGCACACTAAAAAATTTGACCCTAAAAACCATACTTAGACAACAAATCAGAGGCTATAAATTTATGGAAGTTTGATAGACACATAGAACTTGACTTCTGTAAAAGTGATAATCCTAATTCGAATTTTAAGTAGGGGTTTTACTCCCCGAAATCAGACCCAAATCTGACCCATATTTACTGTTTTGATAACTTTTCTTGCAAACAATATTTGAATGATGTAGGTCCTTGGTCTTTGATCTATATAGCCTTTGTAAGACAATAGTTAACTTGAATAAATCCAAATCAACTATGTGAGAGACACTGACTATAAATATCAAGGTTTATGCGGAATCTTAACCACAAGAATTTAAGTAGAACAATAATACTTATTTTGTATTGATTTCTATTAAGCTTCAATTGCTTCTATTACATATATGTAACATCTATGCCGTAGGGTTCCTTTTATCTCTAAGGAAACCCTAGCAGGCTTTACAAAACGTGTGAAAGGATAATGCATATCCTTTCCTAAGATATCTCCTAAAATATCTCTAAGATAACTATTACTTCTATTATGTTACATAAACAGACTTAACTACATACGACCAGTACTAACTATAGTACTGCCACTATACCAGTACTAACTATAGTACTGTCAGACTTAACTTAGTACTGCCAGACTTAACTTAGTACTAATAGAACTAACTAATACTACCAGACTTAACTGTTATACTACCAGTATTAAGTCTTTTACAATATATTTCCCAACAATCCTCCCCTAACTTGATCTTCACTTGTGAACTTCAAGTTTCTTCAAGTGTCTTCCATTTGAGCTTCCTGATGATGTTGTAAATAAAATTCTTCAAATTATTCTTGAGCTGCAATTCTTCCAATCCTTTCTTTTTGATCTTTGCTGCCATAATTCTTCAAAAACTTTTTAGCAACCCTTCATATCAGCAATCAAATCATATAGTTTCAGACTGTTCTCATCATTTCCAGGTGTGTTAACTCCTATGAGAGGTGAATCATTGAAACTTTAAATGGATTTGATGTCTCTTTACCAGTTAGCTATTTACTCTCAGCACATTAAACATTGGTGAGTTGAATACCATATGGTTTTTGGCAAACCATTACAGCCATAAACGGATTTGATATGCCTTTACCTGTAGTTGTTTGCTCAGGGCTAGTCAATCCTTTGGCACCTATAAAAGGTAAATTACATGGTGGATTGATGACCATATCAACTCTTTATACATGAAACTTGGTGAGTTGATATACCATCCACTTTTTGGTAAAGTGTCAACCATGAACGGATTTGAGAGGTCTTTACCAAGCAGCCGTTTGCTCTTGGACTAGTTAGTTCTTATGTCTGTTAGACATGGTGAACCAAAGACCATTTGCTAAGTCGTGATCATCAGAATCTTCAAATTCTTCCAGCTGCTGTTTTACAAATTTGATCAGCTCCAAAGCCATAGTACTTTCTTCTTCAGTTTCTAACTTCAAATTCAACAGTTGTGAAAGCACTTCCTTGGTCAAAGGGTATTTGTTTTCTACAAGCATATGAATGACTAGTCCATCACTTGTCATGATAGTATGTGTAACATCCGAGAATTTTCGAATTTTTGAATGACGATGTCAATCTTTGACTTTTTGGGTCTGACTTGACTTATAAGAACGATCATC
>BQNB010104124.1:0-23886 GCA_026074375.1 Tanacetum coccineum
CAAATTGTGGTTTCTCTTGTGAGATTTTTACCTTATATTTCTCTTGGTTGAGAAGTATTTTGGCAAAGAATTCTTACGAGATTAATAATATAATACGTATATTGAATTTGTTTTTCACCAACCAGCCATGTTACCTTCATGGCTAGGAAACAAATATTGGCTCGGGTCTCAAACTGGAGGGTTCAAAGCAAAGTCATATCAAAGTTCATTTCAAAGGGATCATAGCAAAGGTTCAATGCCAAAGGTTCAAATATCAAAGGTAGCATAGCAGGGTTCAAATAGAACATAATAACAGATCATATAAGAGAGCCAAGATAAAAGGCTCAGAGCAAATATAGCAAATCACATAAGTAACCAAAGATAAAGAGGAATATGTCATGAGAAACCTTAACGATAAGGTCAGAATATCTGTACCTTATTCCGAAGCAAAGCAATAATCAAAGAAAATACCACAGGAAATCACAATCACTCCCTCTTGACCGAACCTAAAGAAATGATGAATTCGAATTACAAACCATTCATTTAAGTTATAATTTCTATTTTTAGAAACTTTCCATTTTTAGTAACTTTCCATTTTTAGTAACATTCCATTTTTAGTAACTTTCCATTTTTAGTAACTTTCCATTTTTAGTAAGTTTCCAAAATTAGTAATATTCATCATTTGAGATTCTATTAAGTATTTTGAATAGCTTAGGGACTTAATATGCCAACCTTATAAGTTTAGGGTTAAATATGACAACTTTCCATATTTTAGGGTTTAATATGCAAAATCAACAATCTTCAAGGTTAAAAGTGTAAATATCAAAGTTTCACATTTTATTCAGATTATACCTTCCATTTTCTGTATTTACAAGTCAAACCCTTAATTTTACATAATTTACATATCTTTTGGTTTATTAATTACTTAAACAATATCTTTAATTATCCATAATTACAAAACAAGCCCTTATAGATTCAAATATGACAAAATCATACTTTATACATTAAATACTAACCAAACCTTATACTTTTCAGAATTTACAATTTTAGTCCCTCTATTTTAATTAATTACTTTCTAATTACTTAATATATGTAATTAACCATTTTAAATCCAAAATAATATCAATATGACATTTTATACCCCCCAAATTATTTTATACAGAATATACTAAATATAATAACATGTCTAAAACAGACCCCATAGTTTCAGAAATTACAAAACAAGTCCTTATACTTTTAAATAGCAATTCGGCTAACAAATTAATTCACAAAACCCTAATTAAATTTTTCCCAATCACAAACATAATTATTTCCCAATCATTGGCATTAATTACACCTGGAAAAAATAACAAAACCCTAACCCTAATTCATTTTAACCATTTTCTTTCCTTTTTCCCTTATTTTCGAATTCGGCAAACACACTTAAATCCCCAATAATTATTCGAATCACTTCTAAATTTTTCCAACAATTTTTCTGAGTTATATGTGATATGAACAACCTTAGAAAAATATAAAATCAATTTTACAAATATTATTTGTGCCGATTTCATAATTAGCTAAAAATTAGGGTTTCGAACATGTTTTAATTTATAAAATCAAAATAACATGCATGATAATTTTTCTCATGCATAGAACGAATTAATATGATGAAAAGTGAGTTATAAAAATACCTTTGATGATCCTTGATAATTTTATGAATTTATAGAATTCGGTTGCTTATACACAACCCCAAAAAACCAATAACCAAAATCGAACACAGCCTTAAAAAATCTTCCCCACAATATTTTTCCCACAATCCTAGACCTTCAAATCAGCCTTATAAAAATCTTCAAGGCAAGCCTTGTAAGAATTTTTAGTGCCGCCTCTTTTGATTTATTAAGGGTTTTCGGGTTTTAATTGTTTTTCAGATTTATCAAATTAAAAAAATGACTAAAAAGAGTTATAATAGGAATATGCCGAGTTTAGGGGCTTACAAAATGAGTTTAAATCAGATTATAAGACTTGACAATTTATTTAGTAATTATCCTATTTTATTTAACTTAATTTGTAAAGTTATAATTAAATAAATATTAACTAATTTCGGCAAAAATTTTTACATATATAAAATATTAATTATTTTCTTATATAACATACGGTATTTTAAATCTTACAAAATTTTCATAATTGTCACATGTTGCATTTATAATTTCTAACATTTAAAATGAATTTTATTTAACTTTTTATGACATATTCTTGCATTTAGGGTATTTTTGGTAATTTTTAAAACACTTGTTGAATATTTAGGTTTTTACAATCACTTTCTTCCACAAACCCCGTAGAAACATAAGCGGGTTTCCGTCATTATCCAACAGCCTAAGTTTACCTTTATAAAATTTGTCGTTCTATTTTATCGATTTTCACACCAATAGGAGTATTACTAGCAAACTCTTCATCATTATCGATATTCATAAAAGAGGATCCACTAGAAGTAGCCTCATTATTTACCAAATTAGTATTCTTCCCACTGTCCACCCCATTGGTTAAAACCAAACTCCACATCAGTATCGACCGAGTTAAGAACATCAAATGGATTTGAATTACTAACCTCAATAGTAGGTTCCACACCTTTCTTCATATTACCACTAGAACTAGCATTAGGCTTTTTGGTAACAGGTCGATATTCTTTTAGAGGTTTAAAACCTATTTTTGGACCAACCAGAACACCTCGAGATGTTTGACTAGGCTTCTTCACAGTCTTCTTCTCATCAGCACTTGTATTCTTCAGATATTCCTCTTGAATGTGTCCAAAAACCTTACAAAACGAACACCTAGGAGGTTTCCACTCATACTCAACACGAACATTACATGTGTAATGGCCCTCCCTAGTAATTTTAGGCATAGCCACAACAATGTTATCTTTCAACTCTACATCAGCACGAAGCTTAATCATAACTCTAGCATAACTTGACCTACCCCAAGATTGCATGTACATATAAGATGTATAAGAGTCAAGCATGAGAGGAGTACCCAGTTTAGTAGTAATGGCACTCAAGCCATCCTCGCTGAAGGCCGTCACAGGTACACTATGGAGTTTAACCCAAACTGGAACAGTACTAACATCTTCCTTTAATAGGTTCTCATTTGGATGCCATTTCTTCAAGATAGGCGGGTTATTCTTTATAAACCATGGACCATTCTCAAGCATAGCATCTAATCCGTCAATGGAGCTAAATTGAAAGGAGAATAATCCGGTAGAAGAGCTGAACATTGAGCGAACAAGCCCATATTTACCATAAATATTCCTAACATAGTTAGCAACAAGAGGGTATGCCACTTTCTTCCCCAAGAAAAAACCATAAGCTGTAAATAGCAAATCGTTTACTAATAGCACGAATAGAATCCACCGGAACAACCACATCAATCCCATTACCCCCGGGTCTATACAAAGTACGAACATTCACCTTCTTCTCACTTGGTTTACCAATAACGATAGCATAAGAGGGCTTACCGGGAGCATTACCAGCTGGAGCATTTGCTTCCTGCGTAGGCGGTGGTGGGTTCGGTCCCACACCTGGAGTATTCACCACAAGACATTCCATAGCAACAATCTCCTCAACCACTGATGGTGATACAACCTTCATAGCATCATCAACTGGAGGAGTAGCATCATTCAGAATCCCATCAGAACCCGAAACCGAACAAGTACCAGTATACGTAGTCGTCTTTTTCCTATGATAATTATTCCTCCCTCCTGCATCAAAGGTATTACCAGCCGGAGTAGATCCCTGTGTAGGTAAGGGCGGATACTATCCAAAATCTGCATTCTCACCAATAGGAGTACTAGTAGCAGACTTAGTACTCAGCGCCTGATCAACGTGCTTAATCCCCTCACCTGACTTATCAGCCGACGAACCTTGCTTTTCCTTCACACCCCTCCCAACCCCACTACCCTTCTGACTCAAACACCTACGCTCCATTCCAATGTATTCACACACTTACACAACCAGTATAACAATAGACCAGAAGAAACGTCTAAATCTTCACTAACGAAAAACCCTAGCTAGCTAGGGTTTGAATCGATTGCACAGATCCAAGCCGTCCTTATTAATTCCCACAAAAAATTAATGTAGATGCAAACAATTAAATGCACTGAATAAAAACAAATCCCTAAAAACGAATTATGAGAGAAAATAACCCTAAGAAAAAAAATAGCTTTAACTGCTAGAACACTTGGCCAATTAATGAGGCACTGAACTTATCAATGATTAAACAAAGACAAGTATTCAGGATAATAATTAGTTAGTGAAGCAAGCAGAAAAAATGATAGAGTTTTTTGGGTTTATATGAATTGTCGCCATATTCGCTGGAGAGAGAACGAGCAATTGGGTTTCGTCTATTTGAATGACTTTCTGCATTGTAAGCAAATCTTTATGGAAGACTTTTAGCATAATGACTTGTAGTTTTACAAGCGTTTGAAGACACAGTGCAAACTAAGTTTTAGTTGTAAAATTTTCAGTTTACTCCCTTCATGAACATAATGAAAAGCTTTTTGAAAGCTTTTATGCATTGGAGTAGTTTTTTATAGAAAGCTTTTTAGGAAATAAAAGTTATTGAAATGTTGAGGTGGCAAAAATAAAAAGTCATTATAGCTTTATGCATTGCTCATGCTCTTAGAATCCTTTTGAACAAAGAATTAAGTAAATATTAATGAAAATTATAGTTTAGCTAACATATGAGATATATTGATCTTGATGGAATGAAGTGGAAGACCTACTTGTAGTATGTGCGAATTCTAACGCTATAACAATTTCTCTCTTTTTAATGATGACAAAATATGTAAACGTAATATATAGTGTAAAAGTTAATTTGTATCCTTACACTACCTTCTCTGTTTACATGCTCCTTCTTTTTTCAAAACAAAAAGGCATGTCATTAGAGTTAAACTTTGTTTCTCCTCAAAAAGGCGAGTATGCATCATCCCAGGCGAAGTTTAATTGTGTACTCCAATATCATCAAGATCCCCTAGCTCGTTGCTCCCCTATGGTTGTTGCAACCCCTTGTTTATTGAACTTCAATGCCAGCGGATCTATGGATCAAATTATTACAAAAGCTTAACCTACATCAAGGGTTAGTTTTGTGCAATATAATATAATGAAGCAATATGATTAACATATTATGGAGAAAATAGACATAACAAATGACACACGAGGAAAAGTTATGTTAAAACTACTTCTCTTTTTTTGTTGAAACAAAAAGGAGTGTCGAAGAGTAAAAAAATGAATACCTACATGATTCCTCTTGACGGATGCTCCTCCCTAATTCGAGGCATCAAGGTATGATTAAAAAGCTACAAAAAAGATTTAGTGCAAAACTAGATTCATCCTTGGACGAGTATATACAACAAACTGTGTATACCAATGCTCAACAGAAGCTCCTTCTTTCTCGAAGGTGTCAAGATGAACACACAAAACAAAAAATTAGTGAAATAGAAGCTTCTTCCTTAGACTGGTATGTTATATACAACAAAGTGTACCGACGACGCAATATGAGTGCCTGACAGATGCTCCCCTTGTTCAAGGGCGTCAAGAGGAACCTAAAAATGATCGATACAAACTTCGTCATTAGACGAGTAAGCCATATATAACAAAGTGTATATGTTATTTTGAACCTACAAATGAAAGATTAGTGCAATACATATTAAATCCGTTGACGAATATATCATATATACAATAAGATGTATATATAACACCCCCATTTTGACAAATATAGCAACGAAAGCTAATCTGGGGTATTACTTCATAGTACAACATTCATAATCATAGAAAACGACTCATAAAGAGACGTTTTTGGAAAATTTAGTTATCATTCATTTATTCATCAGAGTTTTACAAAAAAGAGAGGTCCCAAAATCTAGAAACATAAAGTTTGAATGATAACAGTTTAGCCATCTTCAAGTCCGTGCCACTCCGTGTCATAAGTTGCTCAATTACCTGAGATAAACATGCTAAAAAGATCAACATAATGGTTGAGTGAAATTCATAGGTTTATGATAAACAGTTTGAATACAAGTCATTATAAAAGTGGGTTACGTTGTTATACACCCATAATAGTAATAATTGCAATGTAGATACAATTATCATAGAAAACAGTATTTTTGCCCTAAGTTCATGACACCGAAGCCTTGAGATAATAATATTCACAAGTAGTTGCCCCAACTGGTGCCTTTGCCAAACACCCGCATAGATATTCAAATGAAGTGCGTTTGGTTATCAAAAGTACATGTATACCAACGGGGGAGTTCAGTCCCAAATAGATCTAATCACAGCATTCACGCTTACTCCGAAGAGTAATTAATGGTTCATGATAGTGGGGTCTTAATGGCAAAAGTAGGGACTTAGGCAATAATGCATTAAGATAGCATACAGTTAGAAAAACACTTGTATTCATGGTTTATAGCATGTATCCCGCTCGCGGGTTTATGAAACATTTAAAGATTTAAAATGCGAGGTTATGAACTCACCTTAACAGGAAAATCTGATTGATGGCAAAAGTATATCAAGTGAAAGTACCGGCCTCGTCACGCAATCTGGGGTAATATGTCAAGTCTTAGTTTGATTGTTTATATTTCAAAGCTTTAATCATACATATTACTTTTGAATTATTAATATTGTATCACTATTCGGGCTATCATAATTCAGAGGTCATGCAGTAAACGTTTGAGAAGCCAGGACACTTTAAATCGTAAATCCAGCAAACTCGTCAAAATGTATACTCAAATGAAACCACTCACATGAAATTCCCTAGTAACGTGATACAATAAGATTTTAAGTTTCTTCAAAAGCTAGTCGATGATAAATTACGTTAAATATATAACGTAATTGATTTATAATGCGTCGATCGATGATTATTAATGATAAATGTGTCGAGTTTTAATAAAATCGAGTCATATAATATTTATATATATTTTTATAATTTATATAAAAATATTATATTTTATATTTTTAAGTATGCAAAAATAGCAATATATACCCTTGATTTATAAAATTTTACAAGTTTAATCCTTTTAATATATAACCTTATATAATTTAATCCCTTAACTTTGAAAATTGGCAAAACAGCCCCTTGAGGTTTTAAGTTTATGTATATGACATTTCCAGCCCCTCTAGTTATAATTTCAAAATATTTACAATATATACCCCTTGTATGGGATTTATTTGCAAAACAAGTCCAAAAACCATAATAATGATATTTTTGAAATCCAAAAGTGTTTTGCAGCTTATGGCTTATTAGATTAAGCTAAAATAAGTATAGTTTACGAGATTGAAGCTTATTGAAAGGGCGTATGAGATTAAAAACATAAAATGGGTGTGTATGGTTTAGGAAAACCAAAACGCATGGGTTTATGGTTCAAGGATTTAAACAAGAGTTTATATAGGATCATAAGGAAGCTTATTAACGTTTTAAAACATATTATTGAACAAGATATAAGCTTACTCGAGCTTAAAATGGGTCGAATAAGGGGTTTTTGGTTCGTATGCTTAGAAACGACTTCAAAGGCTTCCTTCTCTTGATTCTTGGCATCAAATTTGCTGAGTTCTTCCTTCTTTGATCTTCCTTGGTCTGGTTTAGAACTTCATTTATGTATATGATGAATTTTGAGGTGTGTTTTGAAAGAGTGTGTGTGTTTCGACTTTTATAGGGCTTGAAACATCCTTGATGCCCAAGAATACTTGTAGTAGTGGCCAAGGGCTTGTAGGTAGTGACTATGGAAGGCTATAGGGTGATTAGTAAGGGCTAGGAGTGTAGCTTTGAGTGGTGGAAGGATGTGGAGGGGTTCGGTTTACAAAGGGGTGACGAGGGGTGTTTGGAGTGCAAGTAGTGGTAGTGGCTTACAAGGAGGTGATGAGGTGGTTGCTAGGCTGCTTGGGGTGGTAGTAGGTTAGTCATAGAGGTGCTTGAGGTGTTAGGGTGAAAAAGGGTGTCGGGTTGGTTTTGGTTTCGGGTTAGGGTTTTTGGTTTTAAATTCGAGTTAGGGTTAGGGTTTAGGATAGCTTAAGGTTTAGGATTAAGGTTTAGGATTAAGATTAGGGTTTAGGATTAAGGTTTAGGGTTTTAGTTAAGGTTTAGGATCAAGGTTTAGGTTTAAAATGAAATTAGGGTTTTAGGGTTTCGTTTAGGGTTTAGGGTTTTAGATTAGGGTTTTAGGATGATTTAGGGTTTAGGTTTAGGGTTTAGAAGTTGTGCATTGAGTATTGTACCTTGTGCTAAAGTGGTGGTAAGAAATTAGAATGAATTTGGAGGGAAAATGAGTTAGTTTGAATTCGTGCTTCATGGATTTGTACATTGAGCTTAAATGAGTTATACATTGACTTGGAGGGAAATTATATTTCAAATTTTATGTATTGTATACTTGTACACATGCTTGAAGGCTTACACATTCATTTTATATGTATACATTACATATAATTAGGGTTTTGATATAAACATTAACGTTTAATGCTTATTTTGAAATAACGTTTTAAAAAGTACGTTAAATGGATAACGTATCTAGTAAAAATGATATTAGAACATTGACTTGACATATTAGGATGTTTACATGATATAAACATAGATATAGATGGCATTGGTTGTTGTGTAAGCTTGTTTACTTTCGTTATGTAAACTACGTTATATAATAGAATAAAGAAAAAATTTCCCTATAAAAAGGTGGTATATATAGATGTTACATTGCATCTAATTTAATAGATGGATATTACATTGATGAAAATACTGAGTTGTTATAGTCCCCCAACCTTACAGAAATCTCATCCCGAGATTTAGTTGGACTTCAAAGTGATGTTAGAAAATAGAAGTGGATATTTGGCACGAATTTCATCTTCCTGTTCCCACATAAATTATGGTCCTCTTTTAGAGTTCCATCATACTTTGACTATAGGAATACATCTTTGTCTTAGTTGCTTGACTTCTCTATCCATAATCTCCACTGGTTCTTCCGCAAAGTTGAGTTTGTCATCAAGCCGAAGCTCTTTCATTGGAATGACAAGGTATTCGTCAGATAAGCATTTCTTTATATTAGAGACATGGAAAGTATTGTGGACATTTCTGAGTTCTTCAGGAAGCTCAAGTTTACATGCCACTGGACTAATCTGTTTAAGGATTTTGAATGGTCTAATGTACCAAGGGTTAAGCTTTTCGAGGTGATACTTTTAACATAACACGATCTCCAACTTGAAATTCTAAAGGTCTTCATCTTACATTGGCGTAACTTCTTTGTCGATCTCTTGCAGCTTGTAAGCGTTGTCAAATTTGCACTATCTTTTTAGTGGTTTCATGAATTATTTCTGGTCCCGTGAGTTGAACATCTCCAACTTCGGTCCAACAAATAGGTGATCTGCACTTTCGACCATAAAGTGCCTCAAATAGTGCTACCTTAATACTGGCATGGTAACTGTTATTGTAAGAAAATTCTACCAGTGGTAAATGTTTTTCCCATCCTTTCCAAAATCTATAACACAGGCTTGAAGCATATCTTCAAGTGTTTGGATGGTTCTTTCACTTTGCCCATTAGTTTCGGGATGATATGCTGTACTCATGTCTAATTGAGTACCCAAAGCACTTTGTAATGATTGCAAGAATCTGAATGTGAAATGACTGTCATGATCTGAGATGATAGATGTTGGCATGCCATGCCGGGAGACAATTTCTTTGATGTACAACCTTGTAAGGGTTTCCATACTATCTGTCTCTCGGGTAGGGATGAAATGTGCGGATTTGGTAAGGCGATAAAAAATGACCCAGATTATGTCATGTTTATTTGAGGTTTTAGGTAGTTTTGTAACAAAATCCATCGTTATTCTCTCCTAGTTCCACATAGGAATCTATGGTTGTACTAGTAAGCAGGATGGCTTATGACATTTTGCTTTCACTCTAGAACATGTTAAACACTTGCCGACATATTTAGCAATGATTGCCTTCATGTTAGGCCACCAATAGAGTTTTTTTAGATCCTGATACATCTTGTCAGAACCTGGGTGAATGGAATACTTTGATTTATGAGATTCATACATGATCAAGTCCCTTAGATTACCAGAGAGTGGTAACCAACTTTGATTCTTGATACATCAAGTTCCATCAGGATGTATTTCAAATGCTTTGTTCATTCCCTGTAAGTTCTCAGCTTTGAGGTTTTCTTTTTTGAGTGCTTCATTTTGGGCTTGGAGGATTTGTGATGGAAATTTTGGGTGAATGGTCATGACTAATGATCTAACTTGGAGTGGTTTGATTTGGCTTAAGGCATCTACCACAACATTTGCCTTTCCAGGATGGTAACAAATCTCACAATCGTAATCTGTAAGCGATTCTAACCAACGACGTTGTCTCATATTCAAATATTTTTGATCAAGGATATGCTAAAGACTTTTATGATTAGTAAACATAGTACACTTTGTACCGTATAGATGGTGTCTCTAAATTTTAAGAGTGAATATAGATTAGGAGCAATTGGATCAAACTCGGATCCATATTGGAAAATTTGAAGTCTTTGTTTCATTTTGAAATGGGTTCAATTTTTCTCTAGCACACCGCTTGCCTATTCCGACTAAGCAGCCCGGTGCGCATAAGCAAAACCAGAAGCCTAAAAGTATTCTAGTTGGAAGAAAGGAGGTAAGGTTTTCCTTACAAATGAAATAGGAATGGGGAAACCTTTTCATTCAGCAGAGTGTATAGGCTATATAAGGAGCGAAGTGCTGCTTACGTTACAGCTACTGTGTTGACTGTAACTACACTACGAGAATTTTCATTGAGCTCCCACAATCGATTACTGCTCCTAATTCAATATCATGAGTGGTATAGTTTTCTTCATGAGGTTTGAGTTGTCGGGATGCATATGCTATAACTTTTTCCCTTTGCATTAATACAGCTCCCAGACCTTGAAGAGATTCATCACAGTAAATGATAAAGTCATCATTTCCTTATGGTAATGCTAAGATTGGAGCTTCATAAAGTTTTTGTTTTAGCAATTGGAAAGCCGACTCTTGGTCTTCTCCCCAGATATAATTCTTGTTTTTCTGGGTTAATTCAGTCAAAGGCTTTGCAATCTTCAAAAAACCTTTGATGAATCTTCGGTAATAACCAGCGAGTCCTAAGAATTGACGTATTTATGTAGGTGTAGTGGGTGATGCCCGGTTCTTAACTGCTTCAATCTTGGCGGAGTCAACATTAAGTCCTTGACTATCAATTAAATGCCTAAGAAATTGCATGATATGGATCCAAAATTCACACTTGGAGAACTTGGCATATAATTTCACTTTTCTGAGTAATTCTAAGATTATTCTCAAATTATTTGCATGTTCTTCTTTGTTACGAGAGTATATGAGAATATCATCGATGAACACTATTACAAATTTGTCCAAGTATGGTTTACACACATGGTTTATAAGATCCATGAATACAGCAGGCGCGTTAGTTAGCTAAATGGCATCACTTGATATTCATAGTGTCCGTACCTCATTCTGAAAGCAGTCTTGGGAATATCTTCATTCCTTACTCTCAGTTGATGATAACCTAATCTTAAGTCTACTTTTGAATAAACACTCGAACCTTAAAGTTGGTTGAATAAGTCATCGATCCTGGGTAATGGATAATGATTCTTTATAGTAAGTTTATTCAATTCCCGCTAATCGATACACATTATGAAAGATCCATCTTTCTTTTTAACAAATAAGACAAGAGCTCCTCAAGGCGAAGTACTTGGTCGGATAAAACCTCTGTCTGCTAATTCTTGAAGTTGGTTCGATAGTTCCTACATTTTTGAAGGAGCTAATCTGTAAGGTGCTCGGGCCACTGGCACCGCTCTTGGAATTATGTCGATTTGGAATTCTACTTGGTGAACTGGGGGTAAGCCATGTAGATATTTAGGAAAAACTTTCAAAAATTCTCTGACTATTGGTATGTCTTCCAGTTGTTTATCGTCTGACTTCTTTTCTATTACTTAGGCTATGAAAACTTGACATCCCCTAGATATATACCTTTCGGTTTTTATACAGGATATGAGACTTAGTCGGGTTTTACTTTGATCACCTTGGATGATTAAAGTTTCATTGTTATTTAGGATGTAGATGACTTTTTCGTCACAAATAATTCTAGCATGATACTTGGATAACCAATCCATACCAATGACGACGTCGAAACTACCGAGTTTAATTGGCATAAGATCAATTTTGAAAGGTTCATTTAATAGAATTAGAGTTGCACCCTGAATAACGGTATTAGTGCCTACTAAGTTTCCATTGGCCCTTTTAATATCATAAGTGGTATCTAGTGTAATTGGTGGGATATTAAGCATAGAATCAAGAGATATAGATACAAAACTTTTATCTGCTCCGAAATCAAATAATACTCTAGCTAGATGTTGGTTTAAAAGGAACGTTCTTGTCCCTCAGCAAGTATGCTCTTCCGTGGGCATTGTTGTTTGTCTTTGAGCACTGGTAATAGTAATGCCCTTTCTTTCTATAAGCATGACAAATTACTGATACCGGTTGCTGATTGCTTCTAGTGGCTGGTCCTTTATTTCTGCAGTTCCTGGTCAGATGACCTACCCTGTCGCAAGTCTGACACTTGACAGTGCAAGGTCCTGTGTGATGCAAAGTGCATTTCTTACATAAAGGAAGGCTTCCAGTATACCTACTATTTTAAGTTGGGGTGGCAGCATAAGACCTGAAGGTTTCCTGTCTTTTATTCTGCTATTAGCGGTAATCATTGTTGCGGTTGTTATGGTTGTTTTGATAGTTATTGATGCGATTATTGGGGTAGTTGTTGCTGTTAGTGGTGTTCCTTCGATCATCAAACTTTCATTTGTGATCATTGATTCTGTGCATAGAATTGTGCTTTTTACCTGATCCATTAACCTCTGAGTTATGGTAATGGATTTCTCTAAAGTTTGAGGCTTAGAGGCGGTAACATTTCCTTCAATACTTTTGGTTAATCCTCTGATGAAAACTTCCATGAGTTTCTTGGTGTTTGGTACCATGTTTGGGCATACGACTGCTAATTCCTAGAATCTTCTAACATAAGTTTTAAGATCATTTCCTTTTACAGTCAGATTGTAAAATTCATCTTCCATTTTCTTGACTTCAGTTCGAGGACAATACTTATTTGTTAAGAGCCTTTTCAATTTAGTCAAGGTGATCTTGTTGACTTGTTCTATTCCAATAGGTTAGGCGTATGCATTCCACCAGGAAAGGCGTCATTAGTCAGGGTACCAGTAGCAAATGTCACTTTATTTTTCTTGGCACAGTTGCTACGAGAAAATACTGATTCCGACCGTTTAAACCAGTGAATGAGGCCAACTGCTCCTTTCATACCATTGAAGTAGAATGGTTGACAGCTTATGAACTCTTTATAGTTTCCCTTTCTTGCTACAGGAGTTCCAGTAGGTCTGGTGTTTCTATTGGGATTGTTAGTACTTGCCATTGTTACAGCTTGTGCTTCCAGAGCTGCGGCAACACTATCAACAACTAGTTTCTTGATGGCAGCCTGAGTTATGGCTGGTGCTTTAGATGTTGACATCCTTTTGGGAGGCATTCTATTAACATAAGACAACACGTAATAAGAATGATATCACAAATTTTTCCTTAAAATGCTTAAAGTTTAAAAATAAACATTGTCACAATAGTGATATCATATATACTTATTTACTATGAATTCTAATAAGCATCAGACTTATTAGTTCATTTTCTAAGGATTACGGTAAGATTCATAATGATATCTAACTTTGTGGAGATAAACTTATCAAAAGGATAGTCTAGAGATGGTAGTTATTTAATTTAACTTGTAATGAAGATCCTAATGATGAAGACGGAGATATAATATAAGACATAGGATGAGTATAAAGCAATGAAGTACAACGGGATCACCATTATATTATATCATGAACAACTTGCCTTTGTACTGTACATAGTCAAAATTTGACAAGTGTTGTTATTTATACCACACATCCCGTGGTTAGGTTCTAACAAAAACTATAACTAGTAACTAATCTAGTAGTCCGATGGTCCTTCCTGGCTGTTCTTGTGTTTATAGATTGCATCCAGAAGACTTTCCTTATCTGCTTGATGATGAAACTAGATATCTTTGATGATTTGTTCTAGATTAGCAATCCTGAAGCAAGCCAGAGCAATCTTTCTGTTATTTCCCATTTTCTTTCTTTGAAGTTTAGCAATTTGAGTACGAGCCTCTTGAAGTTCAGTTTCCAGATTGTCAAAATCTTGTTGTATGATCACCCGAACTTTTCTAAGACCTTTTATTTTGTCTTTAATGTGCCTAATGCAGTCAAAAGAGAGCTCAACTAGGTGATTCAAAATTTCCTCAATTTGTTCCTCGTGACGTTCCAAACTTGTCTTAGGAGAGCTTTCTCCCATCTCAAATACTTGAGGTAGGGCAGAAGTAGAGGAGGATGATCGGTCATGGCCTTGTTTCTTAGGTGGTAATAATTCCTTAGGAAGAAAGAATTATTGAGGATTAAACATTGGTGATAGTATTAAAGATGGAGGCACAATAGTTGGTGGTGGAATAGGTGATTCTTTAGCATAATATGCTTGTGTGACCTTCATATAGGGGTCATCATGAAAAAGCAAAAGAGTTGGTGAAGCTATTAGAAATAAACCAAATGAGTTATTTGAAGAGCTAGAATAAGTATTTCTTGGTGAAGCCGGGGAATAGTCCAGGGAAGCCGAGATATAGTTCAGAAAGTTAGAGGAAAAAGCATCCTCAATATTGGAAGTAAGGTGGTTAGGAGAAGACATCACTTTGTTAACAACCAGCAGTAAATAACATAAGTTATTTATATAATAGTATAATAGTTATGTATCTTTACATACTATTCGGGAGATGTAGTAGCACGGAGGACCTTCTTGGATGGAAAAAGAAAAGTAGTTATAGTTAAGGATTCAATCTTGTTCTCTATAATCGTGGCTCTTGATACCAATCTATAATACCCCTATTTTGACAAATATAGCAGCGGAAGCTAATCTGGGGTATTACTTCATAGTACAACAATTATAATCATAGAAAATGACTCATAAAGAGATATTTTTGGAAAATTTAGTTATCATTCATTTATTAATCAGAGTTTTACAAAAAGAGAGGTCCCAAAATCTTGAAACATAAAGTTTGAATGATAACAGTTTAGCCATCTTTAAGTTCGTGCCACTTCGTGCCATAAATTACTCAATTACCTAAGATAAACATGCTAAAAAGATCAACACAATGGTTAAGTAAAATTCATAGGTTTATAATAAATAGTTTGAATACAAGTCATCATAACAGTGGGTTACGTTGTTATACACCCATAATAGTAATAACTGTAATGTAGATACAATTATCATAGAAAACGGTATTATTGCCCTAAGTTCATGACACCGAAGCCTTGAGATAATCAATAATCACAAGTAGTAGCCCTAACGGGTGCCTTTGCCAAACACCCGCATAGATATTCAAATGAAGTGCATTTGGTTACCAAAAGTACAAGTATACCAACGGGGGAGTTCAGTCCCAAATAGATCTATTTACAGCATTCGTGCTTACTCCGAAGAGTAATTAAGGGTTCATGGTAATGGGGTCTTAATGGAAAAAGTAGGGACATAGGCAATAATGCATCAGGATAGCATACATTTGCAAAAACACTTGTATTCATGGTTTATAGCATGTATCCCCTCGCGGGTTTAGGAAATATTTTAAAGATTTAAAATGCTAGGCTATGAACTCACCTTAACAGGGAAATCTGATTGATGAAGAAAGTATATCAAGTGAAAGTAACGGCCTCGTCACGCAACCTGGGGTAATATGTCAAGTCTTAGTTTGATTGTTTATATTTCAAAGCTTTAATCATACATATTACTTTTGAATTATTAATATTGTATCACTGTTCGGCTATCATAATTCAGAGGTTATGCAGTAAACGATTGAAGAGCCAGGACACTTTAAATCGTAAATCCAGTAAACTCGTCAAAATGTATTCTCAAATGAAACCCCTCACATGAAATTCCCTAGTAATATGATACGATAAGATTTTAAGTTTCTTCAAAAGCTAGTCGATGATAAATTACGTTAAATATATAACGTAATTGATTTATAATGCGTCGATCGATGATTATTAACGATAAATGAGTCTAGTTTTAATAAAATCGAGTCTTATAATATCTATATATATTTTTATACTTTATATAAAAATATTATATTTTATATTTTTAAGTATGCAAAAATGGCAATATATACCCTTGATCTATAAAATTTTAAGAGGTTTAATCCTTTTAATATATAACCTTATATAATTTGATCCCTTAACTTTGAAAATTAGCAAAATAGCCCCTTGGGGTTTTAAGTTTATGAATATGACATTTCCAGCCCCTCTAGTTATAATTTCAAAATATTTACAATATATTCCCCTTGCATGGGATTTATTTGCAAAACAAGTCCAAAAACCATAATAATGATATTTTTGAAATCCAAAAGAGTTTTGCAGCTTATGGCTTAATTGATTAAGCTAAAATAAGTAGAGTTTATGAGCTTATGGAAAGGGCGTATGAGCTTAAAAACATAAAATGGATGCGTATGGTTTAGGAAAACCAAAACGCATAGGTTTGTGGTTCAAGGATTTAAACAAGAGTTTATATAGGATCATAAGGAAGCTTATTAAAGTTTTAAAATAGAAAATGAACGTATTGAACAAGATATAAGCTTACTTGAGCTTAAAATGGGTCGAATAAGGGGTTTTTGGTTTGTATGCCTAGAAACGACTTCAAGGGCTTCCTTCTCTTGATTCTTGGCTTCAAATTTGCTGAGTTCTTCCTTCTTTAATCTTCCTTGGTTTGGTTTAAAACATCATTTGTATGTATGATGAATTTTGAGGTATGTTTTAAAAGAGTGTGTATGTTTTAGCTTTTATAAGGCTCAAAACACCGTTGGTGCCCAAGAATACTTGGAGTAATGGCCAAGGGCTTGTAGGTAGTGATAAAGGAAGGCTATAGGTTGATTAGGAAGGGCTAGGAGTCTAGCTTTGAGTGGTGGAAGGATATGGAGGGGTTCAGTTTACAAAGGGATGATGAGGGGGGGTGTTTGGAGTGCATGTGGTTATAGTAGCTTACATGGAGGTGATGGAGGTGCTTGTATGCTTGCTTGGTGACATCGAGGTGTGGTCATAGAGGTGCTTGAGGTGTTAGGGTGCTAGCTTAGGTGTAAATGTGTCAAAAATAAATGAAAAAGGATGTCGGGTTGGTTTTTGTTTTGGCTTAGCGTTTTGGACTTAAGACATGGATTAGGGTTAGGATTAAGGATATTTTAGGGTTTAGAATTAAGTTTTAGTATTAGGATTAGGGTTTAGGATTAAGATTAGTGTTATGATTATGGTTTAGGATTAGGTTTAAGTTAAGTGTTTTTAAATTAGGGTTTAGAACTAGTATAGGGTTTCATTTAGGGTTTAGGGTTTTAGATTTGGGTTTTAGGATGATTAAGGGTTTTGGTTTAGTGTTTAGAAGTTGTGCATTGAGTATTGTACCTTGTGCTAAAGTGGTGGTAAGAAATAAGAATGAATTTAGAGGGAAAATAAGTTAGTTTGAATTCATACTTCATGGATTTGTACATTGAGCTTAAATGAGTTGTACATTGACTTGGAGGGAAATTATATTTTAAATTTTGTGTATTGTATACTTATACACATAGTTGAAGGCTTGCACATTCATTTTATATGTATACATTGCATATAATTAGGATTTTGATATAAACATTAACGTTTAATGCTTGTTTTAAAATAACATTTTGAAAAGTACGTTAAATGGATAACGTATCTGGTAAAAATGATATTAGAACATTGACTTGACATATTAGGATGTTTACATGATATAAACATAGATATAAATGGCATTGGATGTTGCGTGAGCTCGTTTACTTTAGTTATGTAAACTACATTACATAACAGAATAAAGCAAAAAAATTCTTGTAAAAAGGTGGTATATATAGATGTTACATTGCATCAAATTTAATAGATGGATATTACATTGATGAAAATACTGAGTTGTTATAAAGATGCATGTCCTTTTTCTCTTAATGCATTCGATATGATAATTTTAACACACTCAACATACATAAGTGCTAATTGGAAACCATTAAACTTATGTTTTAGGTATTTTAGGTTATGTTACCATTATTTAGTCCATATAAAACAACTTTGATGTTTGTTCCACATGGTAAAACAACACTAATTATAAGATTATCTCTTCTGAATGTTGCATTAGGAATAGTTAATAACCTGACCCGGGAACGTATTTCGCAACACCTTTCACCTTACCGTTATTTACTAGGAGCTTCCTATCAAACCCGCTTTTATACAACATGATCTTGGATCTCCTAGCATCTAAAACGTGGGGCATTTCTGTAGGTGAGCCAGGACAAATCTATGTAAGGCTGCAACCTCACCATGTCTAAAGAAAAATGATCTATAAGTTTCACATTAGGAATATTTCAAAATTTCCTACGACATTGACATTAATATATTAGTTTTAGGATATGTTTGTTTTCTTTACGTTTGTAAAATACAAACAGATTGAAATATCTATTATCAGGTGCTTACAGTCTGACTATTTTTACTACTAAATTTAGTGATTGCTTTTCTTTAAATCTAATCACTGCATGCTAACATTACTCGTCCTTTATTTGTAGCTTTTAGCATGAGAAGAGTAACTAAAAATCATACTTGCAGCAAGCTGCAAAGTTGAGACATAGGATGCTTAATATGGTTGTATTTGAGTAAGTTACAACAAGGGATGCTTAATAAGGTACAATTGATTATTATTGTTTCCTTATTTCCCTTCTCAAAGTATGTTATTAGTTATGTGGTTGTCCACAGTCGATACTTTTTTGGAAACCGTAGCAAGACCTTATGTTTTTCCACACAAAAATGCTCATGTAGAGTACATTATTCAGCTATCGAGTTTAAATGACCAATTTAGCTCATTGTTTTTATGACTAAAGATAGACAAAGTTACTTAGATACTTCTAATTATTTGTCAATGAAATAAACTTCTATTGAAAAACAACTTATTCCAACTAAAACTGAGCATCCTATAAGTTATTATTCCAGCTTAACTCAAGAATCTCTTTCTTTTGTAATCACTGCACAATTTACTCGTGTATGTTGTTGATTTGTGTAGTTTTAGAATCACCTCTAAATTGCCACTTGAAATTTAGTTTGTAGATGAATCATGTCATCATAGAAAGGAATAAGCAAAATGTCCGAAAAATAGGTGTTCATATTTAGTACACATGTTTTTTCTTGCCTTATGTCTCAGATGCAAAATTATTGATTGGTGTGTTAGGATTTTCTTGAAACTCATCATTTCATTATTGCGGTTTCAAGTCGTAATGATTTATTTTTAATATGTTGATATACATATTCCACTTCTCGACATTTTATGTTCAAGTAGTAGGTTTTATAAATACATATGCACAATATGTGTTACTGAGAGTCTACTTTTGTTAGTAAAACATATTTTTCCCTCTAAAAATGGCCTTTATATATATTTAGTGATTCCTTATATATTAAGAATTTTCTACATGTAACATGCACTTCAAATATTTCATATCATGATTGGTTCTATCATTGTATGCTTTCTGTTTGGTACTAAAACATGTAACTATTTTGTAGATTTGTGAACCTTGCTACGCGCTTAGAAATTTATATACAGGAAAGTCAAGAGACTGGGTTGATCAAGTTCTGCTGAGGGTGTAGTGCACAGCGGGTAGAAATGGGTACATTTTAGTATGGGTCCAAAGCTATAAAGTTGGATTGTAATCCATACATTTTCTGATTTTGAATGTTTTGAGAACTTTTGTTTCATAAGATAATAAAGTATATGTACTTTTCTTTCAGTTGAACATCATCTTATTAATCGTTTTTACATTATATTCGTTGAAACCTTATTGTGTAAGCATCTTATTACTTCTTTTATCTTATAAATAATTTTTAAAGCTTTAACATTTATCTAAGAATTTTACATGGTTTAAGCTAAATTTTGATATCATTTTTAAGCTTATATTATCTATTCTATATTGTGAACTTATCTACCTTTTAACTTCATTTATTGTCAAAATTATATATTATGTTGTTTTTATGGTTTATGCTAAATATAACATCATTTATTACAATGTTTGATTATACATTATTCTATAACATGAATTTATATACCTTTTAACTAAATTTATATGACCTACTCAATTTCTAAGAATTTATATGTTAATTCTATAAAGTTCTATCAAGACTTTCTTTGAAGACGGGAACAAATACTTTGTTGGCGCTTTTTGTAGCAATAATATTATGTTATTTTAGTTTGTGAATCAACTCTAATTGATATTGTTTTTTAACGTATGGGAAGATTATGCCGAAGGAGAGGAAGTTCCCAATGGTTCAACTCTTGAAAAAAGACAAAAATAAGAGTTTAAGTATTATTGGTATTTTATGTTAAATTATGACATAATTTTAACTACATTCCAATTATATATTCTATAAGAAATTTAGATATATATATATATATATATATATATAGTGTTCATATTGTGTTCAATTGATCTCACATAAACTCGAATCTAAGCTTTTATAAACAACGATAATTAAATTTATAAAAGCGGTAAACTATTCAACCCCCTTCTTGTTTCCACATTGAACAACCTCCAGGTTTTGAGAGTAGTGAATTTCTAAACCATGTTTGCAAACTGGACAAAGCCCTTTATAAACAACACACTTTTTGTCTGCAAATCCAAAACTGATGTTATACTTATTCAAGTGTATGTTGATGATATCATCTTTGGGTCAACCAACAAAAAGTTATGCAAACAATTTACCAAGCTTATGACCAAAAAAATATAAGATGAGCATGATGGATGAACTCACCTATTTTCTTGGATTTCAGATCAAACAATCTGAAAGAGGAATTTATATCAACCAAAAAAAATATGTCAGGGATCTGCTGAAGAAATATAACATAAATGGTTCATCAGTGAAAACTCCAATGGTACCACTGAATAACTTAGGACTTGACTTTTACAGTTTAAGATCAAAAGGGGATTTCCCTATATTTTACCCCATTATACCCCTAATCTTATTATCAACGCATTGTTTTACTGAGTCTATTATCTAAAAAGGAGGGGGGGAACATATAGTAGTTATATAAGCCCTAAATTAAAAATCTAAACCCTAAACCCAATTCTTAATCAAAAAAGAAAGAAGGGAAATGATTTAAAACATACTGTGTGATTAGGTTGCAAGAGATGTATAATAATACGAGAGATTTTCGGAATCAAAGTGCGCGGTGAAAATAATTTTTTTATTGTGGGTAAAAAGTGTGTGTGAAACGACCGTCCGTATCAGCTGGTTTTATACCCACGCTCTGATACCTGTATACGGGATTTGTCGTGATACAGCGTATTATCAGACTTTAAACAGATACGGCGTATAGGTTTTCCTATATACGCCGTATGGAGGCCAATTTTCAAAACTTAAAAGAAGAACGTACCTTGGCCTCTGCAACTTTTGTATGAGAACCATCCTTGTAATACCGCTTAGGGTCGAGCAGAATGCCAAACGGCACATATAAGTTTATAATAAGAATGAATAGCATTCCGTTTACGTAATAATTCCAGATCACGATATTTAAGTTAATCACAAAACTTCCTGTTTCAAAAGTTTTAATGATTTTATTGTAACTTGTTTCAAAAAACCCATTTTCCCCATGTGTAATTTCATTATCCTCTGAAGACTGTATTATATCGATATTGTTATCATCATGGTCTTTTTTTATTTTAAATCATCATGATGAATATCGTTGAATAGATCATTAAAGTGCGAAACAATTTCTTCATCATATTTAGACAATGATGTTTTATCACTTAAATTAAATTCATCGATACATTCAGAATTTACAAGAGGTTTAATTCCAAGATATGATTTAGACGTAAAGCCATTGTTATAAACAATGGCCGGAATTCATTTTTGAAATCTTTAAAGTAGTCTAAATCATCAAAATAATCAACCGTAGGGTTGGGCGACAAAGGTCTATTATTTCCCGAATCCGTTTTTTTTAATCGTTGACAGAAATTATTTTATATGAAAATGGATTTTCGTCAAAAATTACCATGTAATCTTCATCGTCGGATTCGTCTAATGAAATTCTGAAATCTACCTCGTTTTCGTTAGGAGGACATACTGTGGGCTCAGACAGGATTGCTGTTAATGTATTATCAAAGACTAAGGCCAGGAATTCAGTTTCGAAGTCAATGGGATAGTCATCCTCATCTTTATAGTTTTTAACTTTTCCAAATGTGGCAGTTTGCCAATTGAACGTTCGATCATGTCTTTGAGCTTTTTCTTCTTCAAGTCTGATGTATTCCTCCATGGTGATATTTGGGTCATCTATTTTTTTCCTGTAATCAACTTGAAAAAGGTAAAATGGACTAATACGTCGTATTCAATGAATTGAATACGTCATTGAATACGTCGTATTGAGCAATGCAAGAATTTAAACAAACAATATAAAGCACACAATGCGAATAAATACAAACAGAATTTAAATAATTAGATTACACTAAACTAGTTAATTAATGGTTAGAAATACTTATAAGAATAAGGTTTAATTAATTCACTCCCCGACAGCGGTGCCAAAAACCCGATGTGCTGTGGTGTAGGGTCAATTATTTGATTATCAAGTTTTACATTTATATTTAGCCGACAAACCTAAAACAACACTTTAACGAGTAGTATACCTCGGTCAAGATGGAGTTCGCGGTAAGTAGGGTGTCGAACACTAAGAGTGGAACATTAATCCTATATTCTATCAGTATTTAAATTAGTCTATTTACTGGTTAAACCTATGCTATGTACGTTGTCTAATGAAATAGGGATTTTCAGCCTGAGAGACTGACACTGGTTGGGTGATGACAAATATCAATTCAATACACAATAAACACAAAAGATGAAGATTAGAAGATAGAAAAGCGGTACAAGCCAAATGATATAAAACTATATTAACCATATTAAATCCGGTTCAATGCTGGTTTGTTTGTTTTAGTGCAATGATTTACTTATCTCGAAGCGGCATATCATTCTTAAGACTTAGGCGGGACATCATCCTAAGACCTAGATACAATTAATCTTGTCACAATTAATGCATCCGCATAAAGCATCCTTTAGTTTAATTATAATCTATCTTAGAGAATTAAAGCAGTGGTGATCATGTTAAAACCCTAGCCTAATGGGACTTTACCCACTTACTGTTTGACGATGTTTTATATACTGGTATTCCACTATCCCAATCTTTATCAGTTAATTAAGAGCATGATTGCTAAAACATAAATGGGTCACCTACCGGTCCAACTAAGCTCATAATCAAAAGACAAAGACAGAATGTTATTTGTGATCCTATTGGTCCAGTAATATAAGACACGATATGGAGAGCTATCCTGACATCTAGATTACTTGGTCAATATCACTAGATCCAGTTGAATGATAGGTCGCATATTCAAACACATAAACAAGTATGAGGTGATAAACATAATTAAACAATCAACGATAAATTAAGAAATCGATTAAAACAAACCAAACATTGAACTTTCATTAAGATGACATTCAAAAGTCGCATGAGGACCCCCGCAGTTTTCACAACAAAGATATTGTTGTGGAAAAGTTGGTGAAGTTTGTGGAAAAGTATCAAAGTTTTGATTGAAACACGGGTCCGGATTGTAGACAAACGGGACCTGAGGCGGACAATC
Organism: Tanacetum coccineum; assembly: GCA_026074375.1. NCBI lineage: Eukaryota > Viridiplantae > Streptophyta > Magnoliopsida > Asterales > Asteraceae > Tanacetum > Tanacetum coccineum. Next base: position 23,770 of record BQNB010104124.1, read on the forward strand.
GTAACCATAGTGAGCATCGTTCCCACATAACTCACAGAAATATGTATCGTACTGGGGTTGTGGAGGTGGGTATGAAAAATTAGGAGGATTATCAAAAGAATTCGGAGTTGAATCATA
>BQNB010104125.1:0-23886 GCA_026074375.1 Tanacetum coccineum
CTAGTTATGTGAGTGTTTCTAGTGTAAAAATCAACCTCCTCTTGTACTTTCACTCATCCACGTGGCATAATTACTTGGCTTGACCAATGAGAGCTCTTGAGATTACCAATTTGTCCTTTCCATCTTATTGTAGAGCCCTTGAATTGACCAATTGAACCCTTAATTTGCATTTGCCCTATCGTTTTGACCTTGGGTAAAATTTTGGGAAGACGATGAATAGTATAACCTTTACATCGCGCCCATTTTTAACTGAAAGAGGTAAATAAGATTTGAACTTTAGTCATATGGCAATTATAGTCCCTCTCTTTGGTTATCATAAGTTTTAGTGTAAAATGACTTCCAAAAATGGCAGAAAGGGTCCCTGGAGTTTAGTAAAAGGAGAATGGGCTTAGTAGCGGGATTTTGTTATTGGGCTTATGATTCGGGTAGGGTTTAAAGGGTAATTAAGGGCCCATTAGGCCTTAGGGACTATTTGTGAAACTTTTTGAAACTTAAGCTACTTGTATTGGAATATTTTGGGGTTTTGTCTTTTTGTAGTTGACTTTTGTTGGCCAGGGTTTGACCAATTTTGACTGTAGGTTGACCATAGTTGACGGAGAGTTGACTTTTCTTTGCTTTGGCTTTCGGCTCTTGCACACTCTTCCGTTCTCGTATCCGTGTTTGCCCGTTTTTGACGGTTTTCTTATGATTTTTGTCTTATCCATACCTGCATACACAAAACACAAAAACAAGCATATCTTTGCCATTTTTAGTCTGTTTTGAGTCATTTAGGGCCATTTTTGGTATAAACAGATATGTGTATTTTTACACTTATCAGTTGCATTACGATATCTTGTAGAGGAATATCATAATCTTATTCCTCTTCCCTTACAACTTTTTCCTTAAAATGGACTGGTCCTAGTGGCATATACGGTTGCACCACTGGTTCAAGGTTGGGTAAAGTGTCTATGGAGGTGTGAGTATTTTCCTAAGCCTTTCTACATCCTTGACCTTAATGTCCCAACCGTCATCCATGTCCCCTTCATCCTCCTGAGCTTTCTTTTTATGAATTTTCTGAGGAATTCCAATCATACAAACAGTTTCATAAGTTTTGTAAGAGTTACCCTTTTGTTCCTTCAAATGTCCTGGAAATAGTGTAGGTGGTACATAAGGGTGAACAACAAGCAAGTCACGAGGAACCAGATCCTTTATGTCTTTCTTACCTATTTACGTTTTTGCCTTAACTCTTTCCCCTGCATTAGTGAGGACCATTTGGCTTAATTGATCAGTATTTACCTGCAGGTTCTTTGTGGTAGTGTCAAGTGCCCTTAAGTTCAAGTCTGTATTTTTAGTAAATTTCCTAATCCATTCATCATTCGCGGCTTGCTTTTTAATTGATTCTTCACAATATTTGATAATGGTTTCCTCTAAGGATCCTATATACTTGCTCTACTCAACTGCCTTGTCCTCTTTTTTGAGAGGACACTCTTTGGTTAGATGCGCCATTTCACAAATCTTGTAGCTTACTTGAATAGCATGAATTTTTTCTTTAATTTTCATCGTATCAACGTTATCAGAGAAATCTTTAACTCTTTCCTTAGTGGTTGCTACATCATACCAATTATGTGAATGGTCTGCCATGACTTGTATTGATTTAAGGGATTGAGTTGGTGTCACTAAAGGAATGAACCCTTTATAGTCGAGCATTATGCGGGTAGGGATGTCTAATCCAGTGTAGAAGATATGAACCATTTGTTGGCTATTCAGATCGTGCTACGAACATTTATATAAAAGATCACTGTATCTTTCCAAAGCATGATACAATGTCTCGTCCATCTCTTTTTTGAAATTGCAGATTTCTTCTAATTTTTTGGCAGTTTTGAAAGGTAGACAATACCTCCAAATAAATGCTTTCTCAAGAAGATCCCTTGTAGTGATTGACCCTGCTGAAAGCCTGTATTTCCATCACAAGGCTGGCCCCGTAAGTGTAATAGGAAACACTCTAAGCATAATAGCATCGTGAGTGACGTCAGGGAAGTGGAAGAGATCTGCGATCTTTAATACCCTTCGCACATGTTTGTGGGCATCTTCATCATCAGTACCTTTGAAAAGTTTGCATCTTAATTCCCTCATAAAGTTACTATTGATCTTGAATTTGATGTCATTGCCGATCTCGGGTTTTACCACGCCCGGTCTAATGTTATCTTGAATCAAAGCCAGGTATTGCTCCATGGTGAGCGTGTTGATATCAACATCATCTCCCATATCTGAAAATTAACAATTAAAACAAGAAGAGTATACTTACAAAATAATTCAAAAAAAATGTTGAAATAAAATATATACAGAAATTCAAATTTAAAACTTATTTAGCTCCCCGGTAATGGCGCCAAAAAGTTGATGCGTATTAATTGTTAAATTAAGTTTGCAAGTTTTAAAATTTATAAAACTCGTCTACCGATGTCTACACGCACTAACGGGCAAAGAACCTGGTCGTATGTAGTGCAGGACTTGGTAAATCCGAGGTCTCCCAAAGAGCTAAGTTGTTTTAGTTTTAATTTGAAATGTGTCACAGGTTCGAAAAATGGTTTTGATTTGATTTGAAATTTTAACAGGAAAATAAATGCGAAAATTAAATGATTCAATAACAATTAGGGAGAAAGGCATACTAGCCTAGTTATTTCATTACTAATGCTATAACATGTTTCCTAGTTCAATGTCTAGATATCGTTTTATTAGTGGTTCTAATATCAACAGACCAGAATTGGCATTTGAGGTCTGTCATATACTTCCTACGATCCCAATTCCCTAAAAGTCACAAAGGTAAGGCATCCAAGTTGTAGTAATTAAACCTCAACTATCCTAAAGACCTGTTTATAACCTAGATATATTATAAACCCCCTCTAAAAGAATTCCTGAGCTTTTTAAGTATTTAATGTGATAAAGGTGGTAATCAGGTTAATTCCTACACTAGGGATAGATGCCAACTTATCCTAGTACCCTGTTGATCCTAAGTTCAACATGTCAGCATAATAAGAAGACAAACAGGATCTAAACCACCCTCAATACTACCAAAACTCAAGGATCAATGACATACAATAAGGATATCTAATTCAAATGATAAATAATCAAAGAACAATCATAACATCAGTAAATTCATAACTAGGCTAGCACTATAAGTACTTAGCCACTCATAGCAACAATACAATAAGAAATAACAAAAGAGATCTTGGATTGAAACATCTTAATTGTTACATGATGTGTTTATGAATGATTAATACAAAAAGTACGTAAAGTGACTTCTCCCTTGGACTACTGATTGAAACATCTTAATTCTTACATGATGTGTTTATGCCGTAACTGGCCTTAAGATTCTTCTTTTGCTTATTTTCCACGTCTAAATCCCGGTCTCTTGTTTCAATACTCGTGTTCTTCCTGTAAACGAAATATAAAGTGATTAAGTATCATTTTCATGCATTTAAACAATATTTACAAGCATTTTGATAGGGATTTTGATACTAAAAAAGTGTTAACTATTTGATTTTATCAGCTTCAAACTTTATGTGGTGAGTTGGAGGCCATGAAGATGAAGGAAACAAAAGGTGTTTCAGACAACATCACATGTGTGCAAACAGTGGTGTATCAATTAAAGCAAAATGGTGATAGTCTAACCGATTCAAAAGTTGTAGAGAAGATTTAGCTTTCATTAACCAAGAAGTTTGAGAATGTGGTGTGTGTGATTGAAGAGTCAAAGGATTTACAAGTCATGTCGATCATTAATTTATCTGGTTCGTTATAGGCGTATGAGTAAAGAAAGTTGAAAAAGAAGCAAGAGCCATTTAATGTGGCTTTGCAAATAACTGTTACACTAAATGATGTAAAAGAAGAAAAGGCGATTTATGTAGAACAGGGGATAGGAAAAAATTTCAGAGGATGTGGTTTCGGTCGTAGTAGAGGTCGTGGTAGAGATAACCATGACGAAATGTAACAACAAAACCAATTTCAACAAAATTATCGTGGAAGAGGATATGATGACGATAGAGGAAGCCATTCATATGATTGTTATAATTATGGAAAGTTGGGACACTATGCAAGAGATTGCATATTACCAAGAAGAGTAGAAGATAATGCAAATGGTTGTTATAACTGTGGCAAGGAGGGTCACTTTGTAAGAGACTGTAGATTTACGAAGATAGTAGGAGAGACTACCAATCTCACGACTGAAGAAGATATGAATGTTGATGGTATTGTGATGTTGGCATATGAAGAGGATGTTGACGGTCTTGTTATGATGGCAAACGAAGAAGTTGTTCGCGAGACTAAAACAACGTGGTATCTCGACATCGACGTTGGTAATTATATATGCGTGGATAAACAGTCACTTGAAGAAATGAAAGAAGTTGTAGATGGGTGTGTCATGGTTGGTGATGAGTCAAATGTCAAAGTAAAGAAGGAAAGTGCATGGGATCTAAAATATAAGAATGTTAATAATGGGCAAGAAGAGCATCATTACAAGCCAAAAACCTTGACTTATTCTCCGCAAATGACTTACGAAATAGGTGAACATTCAAACATCTCACATCAAAATCATATTTCAGATAAGCCGATAAAACCAAGGATGAGAAGTATGCAATACTTGTATGAATCCACAACCGATATTAATTATGATGAAGTGTTTTCACCAATTGCAATAATGGAGACAATAACGCTGCTCATTTCTCAAGCAGCACCATTGAAGTGGAAATTTTATCAAATGGGCGTGACATCTATGTTTTCGTATCGTGTGCTTGAGGATGAAGTGTATATGGAGAAACCACCGAGATTTATGAAAGTTGGGAGGGAGACACAAGTACTCAATTTGAATAAGGCACTCTATTGGCTGAAACTGGCCCCACAAGCATGGATTACTCGAATCAGTTCATATCTTAAGAAGAACGGGTACTGCAATGTTCGTACGAGCATGCCTTGTATGTAAAGAAGTATGATAATAAACTTCTACTAGTTTCTTTGTACGTTGATGATATATTTTGTTTGGAATGAGAGGAAGATGATTTAGGAATTTAAAGAAGCAATGACTAAAGAATTTGATATCACTTACTTAAGATTAATGAAATATTTCCTAGGTTTGAAAATTAGACAAGATAATTATGGGATATTTGTGTCTTAGGAGACTTATGCAAAAGAAACTATAAAGAGGTTTAATATGGCACAATGTAATCCAATGGCTACACCTATGGCACCTGGTACAAAATTCTCCAAGTTTAGGGAGGAGATTAAGTGGATGCTGGTAAATATCTAAGTCTAATTAGTAGCTTGAGATAATTAACTTGCGTGAGACCCAAAATTGCATATAGTGTAGGCATGGCGAGTCAATTCTTGGAGGATCCGAGGTCCTCTCATTAGAAGGTGGTAAGGATAATTATTTGCAATATAAAAGGGAACTCTGTCACTCAAGCCATTCTACTCGAATTCTGCTAATTACAAGCTTATTAGATACTCCGATAGTAATTGTCATAGAAATGTAGATGATCTCAAAAGTAAACTAGGCTATGTATTTTATATACGAGACACATCTATTACATGGACATCTAAGATGCAATCGATAGTAACCTTGTCGACGTGTGAGGCAGATTACGTGGCAATTTCGTGGTGTGTAAATCATGCAATTTGATTGAGCACTTGTTAAGCGAGATAAATCTTCAACAACACAAGCCACTTGAAATACAAGTTGAAAACTGTTGGAAACAACAAAAGTATTGGTCACTTCCAAGTTGTAATAGTCTTAGCCCGTAGTTTAACATATGATAAGCTTAGTAAGCTAAAATGGCCCAAGGCCCATGGAAGCTTTAGTAAAGCCCATGGCCGGCCTATGTAGTTAGTATATATACCCTCTTCATGTCTTGGAGAGGGTGGTTGGTTGTTTCATTTCACATTTTTCACACATAATATTCATTATCATCTTTCTCTCTCTAGAAACTTTCCAACCCACTTCTCTCTCTAGTTCTTGCATAATATTAAAGATTACTAGTATTCTTCAATTGGTATCAAGAGTCATGGAGTGGTGTGTTTAGTTTTTGTGTTTGTTTTTTGATTTGTGTTCAAAACCTTTGCAAAGAACAAATTCTTGATTTAAAAATTTTCGGCTTAAAAACCTTAAAGTTGTCATTTTTCTTGTTCCTATAGGGTTAGTAACACTAGTTGTACAAGATTTTTTGCAAAAAACTAATCAAAAATGTGTCTTTTTGAGTTTTGAAAATTTGGGTTTCATCTTAGTTACAACCGAACTAGTCTTGTCTGTTGGAACCGAACTAGAAGATCGAACGAGTTAACCGAACCAGTGGAACCAAACGAGTTTTCTTAAGTTGGAACCGAAATAGTTTCTTCAGTTAGAACCGAACTAGTTGATTTAGTGGGAACCGAACGAGTTGATTTCAGTTGGAGCCGAACTAGTCATTCAGTTGGAACCGAACTAGTCAATTTTAGTTGGAGCCGAACTAGTTATTCAGTTGGAGCCGAACTAGTCAATTTTAGTTGGAACCGAACTAGTCAATTTTAGTTGGAGCCGAACTAGTCATTCAGTTGGAGCCGAACTAGTCGTTTTGTGTTGGAACCAAACTAGTCATTCAGTTGGAACCGAACTAGTCAATTTTAGTTTGAGCCAAACTAGTCATTCAGTTGGAGCCGAACTAGTCATTCCTTTGTGAACCGAACTAGTCAGTTTTTTGTTGGAACCAAAATAGTTGGAACCGAACCAGTTGGAACCGAACTTAAGTTGTTTGAGAGCCGAACTAGTCATTCAGTTGGAACCGAACTTAAGTTGTTTGAGAGCCGAACTAGTCATTTTGATTAAAACCTATCAAATCAAAATTTTAAATTATACGGTTTATTTCTTTGACTTGTAAAATCCCGTGATACATTAAATTGTTTTCCCGGTTTTGTAACTGTAAAATCCCGTGTAGTTTTAAGAATTATTTCAAGACTCAACAACAACACAACCAAACATAATTTCTTTTTACCACCGATCGATCAATTAGTAATCTTTTTGATACCATGTTATCAATGACGACTCTTGCTGATAAATCACTTCTCTTGGGTGGTGACAATAAACCACCGATGCTTGAAAAACATTTGTATGATTCATGGAAAAGCAGAATGGAACTTTATATGATGAATATACCACATGGTACAATGATCCTTGCTTCCGTTGAGAAAGGTCCACGTCGTCTGGCCCATACAATCACATGTGGGAACATGGTGTAACAAGACTTAAGGAATATACTGAGCTCACCCCTGCAGAAGCCATTCAAGCTGATTGTGACATCAAAGTATTTAATGCTCTTGTGAGTCAACATCATGTAGCCAAGGATCTTTGGGAGAAGATTAAACTGCTCATGCAAGGAACATCGTTAACAAAGCAAGAACGAGAGTGTAAGTTGTATGATGAATTTGATAAGTTCACTTACAAGAAAGGAGAGTCGTTACACAGCATATACATCCTTGAGATTTACATTGCGACTTAATGATATGAACATCTACAAATGCCATTAGAGCGTTTCCAAGTTAATACCAAGTTCTCTGAACAATCTCTTGATGAATGGAGCAAATTCAATACTGATGTTAAGTGTGGTCCAAAGACTGCATACGAAACCAATGTTTGATCAGCCTTCATGCTCACTTGGAACAACGATGAACACAAGCTAAATGAAGTTTGTTTGATGCAAGAACGTAACTCTCGATCCTCTGATTTAGTTTGCATCTCACCAAAAACACAGTCACCTTATCAAACTCATCAAACACACTACCAATAACACTCAACTTCAACCACCACTTAACAATCCATCTCACAGTATGGGTTTCACCTTACATAACTCAACATACTCCATCATCAATCATCAACACCTCTTTCAGTAACTTATCCCCATCCAATGATTTTTCAATCATAAACGTTATTCTCCATCATCATTCCATCCCACAATAGAATATCCTCCCCAAATTAACCAATATAAATCTGAATTTCCCAACAAGACTCTGGTCTAATAGTTCCAGTGTTCAAGAAAGGAGATTATCCCATTGAAGGCCATCAATCACTATGATGTCATTTTTGACTGCAGTTGCACCAATCCCGTTATCCCACTACCAATAATCAGACTAGAAACTCTCTAACCCCTAGCAACAAGGTACCATCAATAATGAAAGAGTGACACTACAACCAATTCAGGGGAGACAAACTTCTTTTGCGGCAGGGTAATTCAGGACTTCAACTCCTGGACAATGGAAAACAATTCTGGAAAACAGAGGACGTTATTTGCTACAACTGCAAAGGGGAAGGCCACATGTCCCAGAACAGTTGCACCAAACCAAAGAGAAAAGGGAAGATTCATGGTTTAATAGGAAAAGTGTAGCTGGTATAACTAAATGCTCAAGCACATGGTCCAAAAGAAATTCTATATGAGGAGGAACCTATCTTTTTGGCAGATCAGATATTCCTGAAGGTCAAAGCACACGAGACTTTCATTACTCACATTGCTGCTTATCAGCTGAGATTGGAGCATATGACTCCTGATTGTGACGAACTAACTCTGCCAAAGTTGCCTCATGGAGAAATTATCTCATTATGGTTTAGATGCCTGTTGAGGTCTACAATCATGATAATATAATTAATAATGTGGCAATCAAGCTGTGCAGGTGATGCCGTCTTCTTAACAGTCAAATGTTGTGAATCATTTAGAGACTGAAATAACCAGTGATAGCAATATCATTCCTTATTCTCAGTATGTGATTGAATCACAACAAGCAACTGTTCAAAATTCTAACTCTTCTGCACAACAAGATGCATTGATATTATCTGTGATTGAACAGCTTAAAACCCAAGTAGCTAATTGACCCAAACTAATTCCCTAGGAAAATAAGAGTGTCAATGATACTTTAACTGCTGAGCTTGAAAGATATAAGGAACAAGTTAAAGTTTTGAAAGAAGGACAAAATGTTGACTTAAGGAGTAAGGATAACGTTTCAGACATATGTGCACAGTCTGTAGAGATTGATCTTCTTAAACAAACTCTTTCAGAACATTTAAAAGAAAAGGAATCTTTATTGCAAACGGTTACTCTTTCTAAAAAATGATTTATAAGAAAGAAGAAATATCTAGGAACAATTGATAGAGAAATAGCTTAGAAAAGCAAATCAACAACTAGATATATTGTTTTTAAAAGAGATCAATCTGCACAAACTGTTCACATGTTGACAAAACCTCAGTTTTTCTATGATAATACCACTAAACAAGCTCTAGGTTTTCAAAATCCCTTCAATTGCAGAAAGCTCAGCAGTCGAAACCAAAGCTATATGTTGGTGATAATTGTTGTTCAGAAACATAATCCTAGTGTGATTCCTAACCAGAAGAGACCTTAGCACTTTCCTGAATAGTTCGTATTTCCAAAATGCTTTTAAAACAAAGGATAACATGGCTGTTAGAAAAGAACAGGCAAGTTTGATACCACACCAAAAATTATGCTGCCTAACCAACTTTATAAAATTTTCCAACACGATTTGTTCCACAAACTGAATTATCTGCTGAACAAGCCTTTTGGTCTCAAAATTCTGTGAATTCTTTGAACCCACTCCTTCTAATAGACCCACCAATGTTGAGGTTCCAAAAGAACTTCCTAAAGTCAGCATGGTTAACACGAGTATGAAGAAACTTAAACACATTTGCTACCTTTGAAGTGGTAGTCAAAGAAAGACCACACCCCACAGCTATCCACGAGAGTACGTAGGGTTTCGAACATACAAAAGCTTATTTTAGGGATGAAATAATTACATTTGTAAAAGCTCTGAAGGACTTATTTAATATATTCAACCAACATTTGGTTGATGAACTTTCTGAAGTCCAAAATGTCTTTTATCAAATGGAACAGGTTGTGGAACAACATCGTATTGAGTCCAAAACATTTGAAGTTAAAGATAATAAAGTTTTGAACGAAAATGAACGACTCTTTGGAACATAGAGAATGAGCAAAGATATTGTGAACTTACTTGTTAATCCTTCCGTGGAGAATGATTCTGTGAATGTGCATGAATGTCAAAAGTGTCTCAAACTTGAGACTGAGCTTCAAACGAATTTTGTTAAAAGGGAAACTTACGATAAACTGTTCAAAAGTTTTACCATTCTTGAAAAACATTGCATCTCTTTAGAAGTTGACACTCAACTTAAACAGGAAATTTTTCAAAGGGAAAACTCTGTTTCAAATCAAAGTGTTCCAAGTTTTGATCAATTGTTTGAATTAAATGAATTGAAAGCTCAGTCCCAAGAGAAAGACACGGTAATTAAGAAGTTGAAAGAGAGAATTAAATCTCTAAGTGGAAAAATGGATAAGGATAAGATCAAACAGGACTTAGAAGAGATTGAAACCATAAATATTGAATTGGATCATAGGGTGACAAAGCTTATTGCTGAGAATGAGCATTTGAAACAGACCTATAAGCAACTTTATGACTCGATTAAACCAGCACGTATTCGATCAAAAGAACAATGTGATGATTTAATTAATCAAGTCAACATAAAGTCTGCAGAAATTTCTGATTTAAATGCTAGTCTTCAGGAAAAGGATCTAGCAATAACAACACTTAAGGATGATTTAAGGAAACTTAAAGGAAAAGCTCCAGTTGATAATGCTGTTACAAAACACACTATTGATCTAGAGATGCTTAAGATTGATGTGGAACCAATAACCCCTAAATTGTTGAATAAAAAGACAGCTCACTCTGCCTATATTAAGCACACTTAAGAAGAAGCTACCGTTCTTAGGGATCTAGTTGAACAGGTTAAATCAAAATATCCACTAGATCATTCCTTAGAATCTGCCTGTAGGTATGCTAAGCTAATTCAGGAGTTGCTTACAAACATCAGTAAAACCTGTCCTAGTATCAACAATACTGATGGAAAATTAGTGGCCGTGACCCCAAAGAACAAGGACAAAAGAGTTAGATTCACTGAGCCTGTCACATCCTCAGGAAACACAATCATAAAAACAGCCTCTACATCAAACCTAGTTTCTAACAAACCTATGTTGTCTTCTACAGGAGTAAAACTGTCTACTAGTGCTAGCGGATCATAGCCTTCAGGCAATACAAAGAAAGATAAGATTCAACAAACACCAAGTAGTACTCAGAAGAATAAAGTAGAAGCCCACCCTAGGAAAGTTAAATCTAGTTTGAAAAATAAAGACTGTGTTGTTGCACCTAAAGGAACTGCTTATGCGCAGCATTCCAAGCTTAATGCGAATTCTGAAATTAAATGTGTTAAGTGTAATGGTTGCATGCTTTATGATAATCATGATATGTATGTTCTTGATTTTATCAATATTGTAAACGCTCGTGTAAAATCTAAATCTATTAAGAAAAGTTCGACGAGAAAAGTTTGGAAACCAACAGGAAAGGTGTTTACAAATATTGGATACATCTGGAGACCTACAGGTCGGACCTTCACTTTAGTAGGAAATGCGTGCCCTTTAACTAGGACTACCACAACTACTGAAGTGCCCTTTAGGAAACCAACTACACTAGAAAATGAAACATCGCCGTAACATTGGTTTACTCACAGAAACCTAGGAAATCTATAATTAATGTTCCTGTTAGCAAATCTAAGGTTCTTAAATATGTATCTGCTAACAAAAAGGAACCCAATCAATCTTGGGGATCCATAGTTTCCGATGTTCCATCTTCCTCTTTTGATTCTTGATGAATGCATGTCGTCTAAATTGTCCTCTGGTATTTAGACTCCGGCTGCTCCAAGCATATGACCGGAGATCGCTCTCAGCTCACCAACTTCGTTAGCAAATTCTTGGGTACAGTCAAATTTGGTAATGATCATGTTGCAAAGATTATGGGTTATGGAGACTATCAGATTGGGAATGTTACAATTTCAAGGGTTTATTACGTTGAAGGACTTGGGCATAATCTATTCTCGGTGGGACAATTTTGTGATTCTAACCTCGAAGTTGCGTTTCGTCAACACACCTGCTACATTCGCAATCTAGAAGGTGTTGATTTATTAACTGGATCTCGAGGGGACAATCTTTATACACTCTCTCTTGGGGATATGATGGCGTCCTATCCTATCTGTCTCTTGTCAACGGCCTCTAAAACCAAGTCTTGGTTATGGAATCGTTATCTCTCTCATTTGAAATTTGGTGCTATTAATCATCTAGCCAGACATGGTCTTGTTTGAGGTCTCCCTAAGCTCAAGTTTGAGAAGGACCATTTGTGTTTTGCATGTGCTTTAGCAGAGCACGTAAGAAACCCCACAGCCAAATCTGAGGACACAATCAAAGAAAAAACTCTATATGTTTACACATGGATCTGGTGTGGGACCACATGCGTGTCGCGTGTGTTAATGAAGTAGTTAATCCTTGTTATTATCGACGATTACTCTCGATTTATATAGGTAAAATGCTTGCGATCAAAAGATGAATCTCCATCTTTTATTATTAATTTTTTTGAAGATGATCCAAGTACGACTTAAGGAAACCGTCTGACGCATCAGAACAGATAATGGAACTGAGTTTGTTAATCAGACATTGCGTGAATATTATGAGAAGGTTGGCATCTCTCATGAAACATCTGTTGCCCGCTCTCCACAGCAAAACGGTGTTGTTGAAAGACGAAATCATACGCTAATTGAAGCAGCCCGCACTATGTTAATTTATGCAAAAGCTCCTTTATTTCTATGGGCCGAAGCGGTTGCTACAGCCTGTTATACCCAAATCTGTTTTCATGATTCACGACGCCTTCGACATGGTAAAACACCATACGAGCTTCTGCACAACAAACCTCCCGACCTATCGTATCTTCATGTGTTTGGTGCACTCTGCTACCCAACGAATGATAGCGAGAACTTGGGCAAGTTACAACCGAAGGCCGATATAGGTATTTTCATTGGCTATGCACCCACGAAGAAAGCATTCCGGATTTACAACAGACGTACCAGACGAATAATTGAAACCATTCACGTTGACTTTGATGAGCTGACTGCAATGGCTTCTGAACACAGCAGTTCAGGACCCGCACTTCATGAAATGACTCCTGCAACAATCAGTTCAGGACTCGTGCCAAACCCTCATCCTTCAACACCGTTTGTACCACCTTCGCGAACTGACTGGGATATGTTGTTTCAACCGTTGTTCGATGAATTTCTCAATCCTTTACCTAGTGTTGATCATCCAGCTCCTGAAGTTGTTGCTCCAATTAATGAAGTAATTGCTCCAGTTCTTGCTGACTCAACCGGTTCACCTTCATCAACTACAGTTGACCAAGATGCACCATCTCCAAGTAATTCTAAAACAACACCCGAAACCGAACCTCCCGTCATTCCGAACGATGTTGAAGAAGATAATCATAATATTGAAGTTGCACATATGGGTAATGATCCGTACTTTGGTGTTCCAATTCCAGAAGTCTCTTTTGATCAATCTTCATCATCGGATTCTATTCATACAATTGTGCACCCTGATCACCAAATTTCTAAACACACTAGAAAATGGACTAAGGATCATCCACTTGAAAACATAATCGGTGAACTCGAAAGACCAGTTTCCACTCGGCTGCAATTACATGAGCAAGCTCTTTTCTGTTACTACGATGCTTTCCTCACTGTTGTTGAACCCAAGACGTATAAAGATGCTTTGACTCAAGCCTGTTGGATTGAAGCAATGCAAGAAGAACTTAATGAGTTCGAACGACTTGAAGTATGGGAGCTCGTACCCCGACCAGACAAAGTTATGGTGATTACTTTGAAGTGGATCTACAAAGTGAAACTAGACGAACTGGGAGGAATTTTGAAGAACAAAGCTCGATTAGTAGCCCGTGGTTACCGTCAAGAGGAGGGAATCGATTTTGAAGAGTCTTTTGCCCCAGTTGCAAGATTAGAGGCTATAAGGATTTTTCTCGCGTTTGCTGCTCATATGAACATGGTCGTATACCAAATGGATGTGAAGACTGCATTTCTGAATGGTAATCTGGCTTGAAGAGGTTTATGTTAGCCAGCCGGATGGGTTCTTGGATAAAGATAACCCCAATCACGTGTATAAAGCTAAAGAAAGCTATTTATGAGGTGAAACAAGCTCCACGACGCACGCGCATGGTATGGAATATAGTCCTTTGTTCTTGATAAACCAAGACTACGTCCAAAGGCCTCAGTTGGATCCTACAATTGTGTTCATCCGTAGAGACGGCAAGGAATTACTTCTGGTACAAATTTATGTCGATGATATTATCTTTTGCAGCATCTAACACCTAACTTTGTGATCTATTTCTAAAATCATGTGTTCAAAATTTAAGATGTCAAAGATGGGCAAATCTCATTATTTTTCTTAGGATTATAGATTTCTCAAGTCCCCAGAGTCTATCTTTATAACCAGTCAAAAAATGCCTTGAATCTTTAAAGAAATACAGTTTTGTCTCTGTGACCAGTGGATACTCCAATGTGGAGAAATCCCGAAACTGGAAGAGATAAAGAAGGGAAAGCCGTAGATCCGTTACACCTGATCGTGGTATGATCGAGCACCCCTCCTTTATGCTTACAAGCCATAACCTGACCTAAAAATTTGTTATATGCATGTGTGCCCCGGTATCAGGCCTCGGCCTACCGAAAAGCACTTAAATGTGGTAAGAAAGGATCTTTTGGTATCTAAAAGGAACCGTACATCGGGGTCTATGGTATCCGAAGGATTCTTCGATTGCTCTAACAATATTTACAGATGCGGATCATGCTGGTTGTCAAGATACACGCCGTAGTACTTCTGGTAGTATGCAACTTTTGGGTGATAAACTTGTTAGCTGGTCGTCTAAAAGGCAGAAAAGCGCTGCGATATCCAGTACGGAAGCTGAATATATTGCTTTGTCCAGCTGTTGTGCTCAAATCCTTTAGATGAGATCACAGCTTACCAACTATGGCTTTGGATTCAATAAAATTCCAATGTACTGGTGATAACGAAATAGTGCCTATAACCATATGCTGCAACAACGTTTAACATTCCAGAACATAAGCATATTAGACATCAGATTTCACTTTATCAAGGACCGATGTGAGAATGGGGTGAACGAAACTTTACTTGTCCCAATACGGAGTATCAACTAGCAGACAACTTCACTAAAGCGCATGGGCCGAAATAGAATTTGAATTTTGATCCAACAAGCTGGGAATGCGAAGTTTTAAACCGCCGAAGACTCTGAAAACAGAATGGCAGATGAAGTTTGATGAATAGTAGGGTACCTATTCATACCTTTATCATATGTATATAGTTTAAAAACCAGAAAAAACCAAAAAAGATTTTTCATTTTTCAAATTTTTATAAATACAAAAATACAAAATTTTAAAAACCAAAGAAACAATTAAAAAAATGAGAAAATATAAAAAGAGGAAAAAATGGCATGTCTTTTGAAAATCGATAACATTTACGGTCTTAGAAATGTCATTCAATAATGATACGAGGCTGTAAATGAAGTTCGAGCAGAAGTTCAAATGTTTTTCAAAACATTCCAATGGCTTGCTATTATTTCCGATGGCAACCCATCATCATTCTTAAAGGCAAGTATTCCGACAAAAAGGGAACTTGACCTCACAACGGGAATTTATTTTCTCGGGCATGGTCTACTTCATGACCATGCAAAGGCTTGTGTTTACATCGCAACACAACCCGTGCTTCCTATGTACAATAAGTGTACGTGTCAGCGCATTTATTTGTCAAAATAAGGAGAAAATCTTATATTTATGGTAAAAAGTTGTCCTTCATAATGTACTCAGTGTTTTCAGTTATCACAGAAAAGATTTTCAAAGACAAATCGACCACTCAAACAGAAGACAACAGCTCAGTAAATAGAAAACGGGTCCATTATTTAAGGGGGAGAAATAGTCATCAAATAATCTTTTAAACGTTCCCTTTCAAAATAAGTCACGGAAGTAACGAAAAAAGTTTTTAATAATGACGGATCATAATTTAAAGAGGAGTTAATGGATTTAACTACACAAGCTTTAGATGTCATGTGTTTAAATCTTTATGGACTTATTTGCAATTTAAGACTTAGTTGATTATCACGGAATAGATTTAAGCTTATCAATTCTTCGAACACGATCTCGAATATGTATGCGTATAAGGTTTTGCTGATTCCGACGTGTCAAAACCAGCAAGGGGAATGAGTAGATGTATACTTGATAGTGTCCTTGGCCTTCTTTTGAGGTTAGCTTCTTTTGTCTTTTGAGGTTAGCTTCTTTTAATTTTAGGCCGTTTTAAATCTTTCGGGTGCACTATTTCAATCACATGGTGGAAGAGACATCTCGTCATTAGTCAGTATGCATCATTTGAGTTCCCAAGGGGAAGTGTTAGGAGAATAATTATTTAAAACGTGAGAAGAATTCTTTCTGATTCAATAAATGCTTCCTCAAACGGTCAATCTCTAAGCTTATTCTTAAAATGAGTATAAATATTTGATAAAAGAGGTACACATATGTATGATGATTCCTTTAAATAGTAAGTATCCTGCAGGAAGAAATGTCTACATTTGAGACTTAGTTGACTTAGGTGTTATCATTTTAACTTCTTAAAGGGAATAATTGTGACATCCTGGACTTAGTTGACTTTGGTGTTATAATTTATATCATCACTATCATGTAAGGAGAAATACGGACATCCAGGACTTAATTGACTTTGGTGTTGCGGTTTTGAGTTATTTGTGTACTTCAGATATCTGGGCTTTATACATCAAGACTGCTTGATGCGGCTTCCAAGAAAGTTTTGAATCTACTCAAGAAAGGATTGCTGGTTTAAAGGGAAGCTAAGACAACATCAACACAGACATCACCAACCACACAAGCTCAAGTTACATATGTATCTAAATCTGTTTCATACTCGAAGTTTGGAGCAAAGACTTTCGTAACTTGGAAAGAAAGTTGAAGCAACGCTGAAGAGTGCTTGGACAGAGAAAGATCAGATTGACAACCTCTTGAAAGAAAGAAGGTTAATGAGGAGCTTAGAAAAGGTTGTTGGTGGGAGATTGTACGAAGGAGACCTACGGCTGCGATAAAGGACCATATGATTTCATCATATGATGTTCTCATCATTCAGGTCAAATCTTCGTATATAATAAACATGTGAATATGTTATGTATGTAGTGTAGACTTTATGGTGATATTAAGGAGTGCTCGAGTACAAAATTTTCAAGAATTTCTTAGTAAATTCAAAAAATTTCAAATTATTGTACTCAGCACTGTCTTAAATACCCTCATAATTTGAGGGGGAGCATTAAAATGTTCCTATAAGTTATTCTGTAACATTTTGTCCCCGAACGTTTAATCAATTGATATCCAAAATATCAAGGGATTAACATTTTGGATAAGGGGAGAAAATGTGATTAAACTGAATCTAACGTGTATCGAGATGTGATCAAATAAAATGGATCCAGTACACTCTACACTTAACATGTACTACGATATCGATGCACATGTTAAGGGGGAGCTTTTAGTGATAATGAAAAACTCTCAAAGTGTAAATCTTTTTTATATTTATATCAAACACTTTGATTGAATTTTCAATGGTTTTGAAGGATTGTGATGGAATACCCAAAAGACCGGCCATGTTCTTAAATTTATGGAGATATAAGGTGGTTAGGCATAGGTATTCAAATCCCATGATCCAGCCAGAACCGGAGGGATCTACCCAGGGATATCCACTAGTTAGTGTAGAAGTCCTTAGGTATGACAAAAGGATAAAAAGTGAGAAAAGGGAATAATTCCGACTAAGATGGAGCTAACACTGGAACAAACCCAACAAGGTGTTAGTTATGAAGTTTCGGTAAGCATTGAAGGGGTTGAAGAATGAAAAAGAAATGTAAGGATAAAGGGTGTAAAGAAAGAAGCCCTCCGAACACTTAGGCATAAAACGGGTCAATACATAAACTGTCGCATAAACTGTCAGAAACGCTAAGGTGTAGTCTGACATTGAAGACTGTCATGGACCCAAGTGACGGCTAGCACAACCCTCCCTTAGCACTTCAAGGTCTCTCAAACAGAATCTTGTTTATTTTCATGGAGATAACACGCATTTCTATCGGACTTTCTCATCCGAGATAGTTGATATTAAAAATGGTGGCAGTGCTGCTCCAAGCCTCCCGGATCACTAAAAGCAAAAGTGCACTATTGAGTCTAGAGCCAAAAGAGATCATCCATAAATCTCATTAGGACACTTGTCAAATTCTGCTTGCTAAGTCACACAATGTGAATTACAAGATATATATTAAGAGTCCTACGCATTATCCTTGTGATTTTGCCAGAACATCTGAGTGATACTTAAGTATTCACAATGAAGATGGAAATCCTGCTTGAGCCAACATCAAACAAGCTCATGGTAGGTGACTTGTGCGATTCTATACGAATCAAACTTGTGACAACTGGAAAGAAACGATGGTGCGATTCTATAAGAATCAAACTTGTTCCAGGATATGAATTGATGATTGATGATGAATTTTTGAAATGATTAACACTCTCGATGTGTCACAAAACCACTTTAGCAAGTGCAGTTTGTGATTTTTCAAATCGATTTTTCTATTTCAATCGGTGAGATAGTAACTCACTGGTTCACTCTTATCGTGCTGTCTGCTTTGAGACGTTCCGATAATGAGAACATGCTGAGTTTGATGAATCTAATGCAAATGTGTTAGAAAGATTCTATACTTCAGCTGGAAATCCTGTCAAGGAGATTCTTCTTAAATTGAATCTACCTGATCACAGGTTCGATCCTCACTGGATTTTAAGATTACTCCAACCAAACCGGATGATGAACCAAAGCCATATTCGTTCCCCCCTGCTTTATTGCTAAACTGTTTATTGCAGGATACTTAAAGATGGTGGTGAAGGTACCTAATTCCAGCTGGCTCACAAGATTCATAACCACATGCTCATACCCGACCGACAAACATAAAGACATCATGAAAGCTCAAGTACATGTTTCAAGACTTCCGCTACTCTGATACCGTACGTCTTTCTTGAAGTGGACCAAAGTATTAAAAGTCAAAAGGAATTTCAAAGTAGGTTTCTGTAACTCTGATAACGAACGTCTTATCTCGAAAGTGACGACAGTGTGAAAGAGGTTAAAGAATTTCAAGAAAGATGCAACATTAAAGCTTTCCAAGTCAACAAATCAAGAATGGTATGAGCATGTCGGTCCATAAGTTACAAGATCACAAGATGACTAAGTCACAAGATGGCGAATCAAGATTATGATTGGTTGATGATCTCGCAGTGCTCAAGATCACATCTCCACTTACAAGTAAAGATAAAGGAACAAGCTCGAGCCTAAAGTAAAAGATTACTACAACATATACACAAGAGAAAGTCAAGTTTACGAGCTAAAGACTAAGAGATATAGCATAGTATGCTAGGTTAAATTTTGTAAAATGGAGTGACCTCCCTTAGGGGGAGATTGTTGGAAACAAGAAAAGTATCGGTCACTTCCAAGTTGTAATAGTCTTAGCCCGTAGTTTGTTATATTATTAGTCTAGTATGCTAGTCTGGCCCAAGACCCATGTAAAGCCCGTTAAGGCTCATGGCCGGCCATGTATATAGAATATATACCCTCTCCATGCCTTGGAGAGGGTGGTTGTTTGTTTCACTTCTCATTTTTCACACACATAATTATATTATCATTTTTATCTCTCTAGAAACTTTCCAACCCACTTATCTCTCTAGTTCTTGCATAATATTAAAGATTACTAGTATTATTCATTATATGTGGATTTATCCTTTACGTACTAAATCTGAAGTATTTCAAAAATTCTTTCATTTTCATTCTTATGTAAACAATCAATTCAAATGTGATATTATGGCTTTTCAGTGTGATCATGGTGGTGAGTTTGACAACACCAACCTCATTTAATTATTTGCTCAACACGGCATTCAATTTAGATTCTCTTACCCCAAAACCTCCCAACAAAATGGTAAGTCAGAACAAATGATACGAACAATTAATAATATTATACGTACTCTTCTTTTCTAAGCCCACCTTCCAACACTATATTGGGTCGAAGCATTACATATGGCTACATACCTACTAAATATTATTCCCTCTACCGCCATTCAAAATGAAATACCATGTACCAAGTTATCCCACAAACAACCTGACTACTCTCGTTTACGTGTTTTTGGATGTCTATGTTACCCACACCTTTACCCTCCACACAAACTTGCTCCTCGTGCCACCCCATGCATTTTCTTGGGATATCTCGCTTATCACTGTGGGTATCGATGCCTAGACCTTTCCACTAACAAAATTATCCTTTCTCGCCATGTAACCTTTGATGAACTTTAGTTTCCATATGCCTCCATCGCATCCCGTAATCCACCATCCTATACCTTTTTAGACCCTCAACCTTCACTTATTACTCGTTATGCTATATTTAACCTGAACCCAAACATACAAACACAAGCACAAACACAAACACAAGACACCCCTTCAGCCCAACAGGAACTAAATTCTCCTATTTTGGACCAACACGAACCCGCATCGCCAACACCCCCTTCGGCCCAATCCACTTCGAGTACCATTATGGGTCACACGACCCAATCTGGCCAAACTACGTTTCCGTACCAACTCACAACTCATTCAACCCAATCTACTTCTGGCCCCAATACTGTGCAACAACCTACTCGAACTCATCCTATGATCACACGTGCTCAAGTTGGCACTTTTAAGCCCAATCCTCGTTTTCATGGTCATACCACTCACATTTCTCCTCTCCCAAAGTCTCCTGCTATCGCTTTGTCTGATGCTAATTGGCGAGATGCTATGTACGATGAATATAATGCATTGATTAGAAATAGTACTTGGATTCTTGTTCTAAAACCACCTAATGTAAATGTGGTTCGGTCAATGTGGTTGTTTCAGCACAAATATCATGCCAATGGTTCTTTGAGCAGGTATAAGGCTCGTCTCGTTGCTAATGGACGTAGCCAGCAGTATGGTGTTAATTGCGATGATACATTTAGCCCGGTTGTTAAGCTGGCCACTATTCGTACTGTTCTCAGTCTTACATTATCTCAGAATTGGCCTATTCATTAGCTTGATGTTAAGAATGCATTTCTTAATGGGGATCTTTCCGAAACTATTTATATGTACCAGCCACCCGAGTTTGTAGATCCTAGATTTCCACATCATGTTTGTCGATTACAGCTGTCTTTATATGGTTTGAAACAGGCACCTCGTGCTTGGTTTCAACGGTTTGCTGGATATGCACTACGCGTTGGGTTTTCTTTGAGTCGATGTGGCTCGTCATTATTTATATATCAGCATGGTTCTGAGGTTGCATATTTATTGATATACGTTGATGATATTGTTCTGACAGCTTCATCTACATATTTACTTTAGCGTATGATCTCTTCTCTGCATAAGAAGTTTGACATAACTGATTTGGGGGCTCTTAATTATTTTTGGGTATTTTAGTTACTCGTGACTCTACAGGCATGTTTCTTTCTCAAAAGAAGTATGCAATGGAGCTTCTGGATCGAGCACATATGGCTTCTTGCAACCCTACTCGGACTCCGGTTGATATAGAATCCAAGCTTGGTGCTGACGGGGATCATGTATCTGATCCTACATTATATCGCAGTCTTGCAGGTGGTTTATAGTATCTGACATTTACTCGTCCTGATATTTCTTATGCAGTACAACAGGTTTGTCTCTATATGCATGATCCTCGAGAGCCTTATTTTTCGGCTCTTAAGCATATTCTTCGATATGTTCGTAGCATGTTGAACTTTGGGCTTCAACTATATGCATCATCCACTAGCTCTCTTGTGGCTTATTTTGATGTAGATTAGGCGGGTTGCCCTACTACTAGGCGTTCTACTTCAGGTTATTGTGTCTTCTTCGGGGATAATCTACTCTCATGGTCATGCAAGCGGCAACACACTCTCTCTAGATCAAGTGCCAAGGCTGAGTATCGAGGTGTTGCTAATGTAGTGGCTGAAACAACATGGCTTCGTAATCTTCTTCGTGAACTTCATATGACATTATTATCTGCTACTCTTATTTATTGTGACAATGTTAGTGCTATTTATTTGACTGCCAATCCTGTTCAACATCAGCGGACCAAACACATTGAGATTGACATACATTTTGTTCATGATATGGTTGCTCGTGGTCATGTTCGTGTTCTTCATGTGCCATCCCGTTACCAATATGCTGATATATTCACAAAGGGGTTGCCGTCTACTTTATTTGAAGAATTTCATTCTAGTTTGAGCGTTCGATCATCTCCCGCTCCAACTGCGAGGAAGTGTTAGACATTAGTTTATTGGTGATTACGGGCTTTGTTAAGTTAGTTAGGCCAAGCCCACCAATATTGCTTATAGAATAATCTAAAAGAGACTATATATTGTAATGGTTAGTGATTGAATAAAAAAGCCAATTATATTTCCAATACTGGTCACCCTTAATATCATTAAAAATCTTATTTATGTTCGTCAATTCACTAGAGATAATAATTCTACTGTTGAATTCGATGCATTTTGTTTTTTAGTAAAGGATTTTTTAACCCGTCATATCCTCCTTAGATGTGATAGTTTGGGAGATCTTTACCTAGTTACATCGCCTTCCCCTACTCCTCATGCTTTACTTTATGTGAGTCCTAGTACGTGGCACCAATGCCTCGGGCATCCCGGTAAAGATGTATCTTGTTCTCTTAAGTCTCGTCAGTATATTTCTTATAATAAAGAGAAGTCCTCACATCTTTGCCATGCGTGCCAGCTTGGCAAACATGTGAGACTTCCGTTTACCAGTTCAAATTCTATTATTACTCGTTCTTTTAAGATTGTGCACTCTGATATTTGGACTTCTCCCATTCCTAGCTCTGGGGGTTTTAAATACTATGTGTTATTTCTTGATCATTATTCTCATTATTTGTGGATTTATCCTCTGCGTACTAAATTCGAAGTTTTTCAAAAATTTCTACATTTTTGTTCTTATGTAAATAATCAGTTTAAGTGTGATATTGCGGCTTTTCAGTGTGACCATAGTGGTGAGTTTGACAACACCAATGTTCTTAACTTGTTTGCTCAAAATGGCATTCAAGTCCGTTTTTCTTGCCCAAAAACGTCACAACAAAATGGAAAGTCGGAGCGAATGATCCGCACTATCAATAATGTCATTCGCACCCTTCTTTTCCTTGGTTCTCAAAAGAGTATATATATATAAAACAACTCAAATGCAAGTCTCAACCAAATGCCCTTGACCAAGGCAAAAGGTCAAAATCTACACAAAGAGATTAAATATATATACACAAGTAAGAATCAATTATAAAAAGATTCCGGAAGAGATATTCCCGGGTCGTATGTCCCAACGAGGCTGCAATTGAAATTTATCCTGGTTTGATGAGAAATTGAATGATGGAAACACTGATATAATTATAACTAAAATTAATTAAATAAAACTTAATTTAATCTACGGGAAACAAATATAGGAAATGGAGATCTTAAAAACTACGGGAAACAAAATTAGTTATAGGGAAATCCTAAAATTAAATCTATACTAAAATACGGGGAACAGAATCAGGTATCGGGAAACCTAAATAAATTAATTAAATTAAATAAACTAACTAAGGCTAACTGTTGTTAAAACTAAAGGACTAACAGTGTAAAGCGACAAGGACTAACAGAGTAACAAGGAATTAACAAAGGGGATTAACAAAGTTAACTGTAAAAGAGAAAGTTACACAATTGGTCCCTAAAGTGGACCCCGATTATCAATGTGGGTCCAAACAGCTTATTGGGCAAAACTTAAAAAGGCAAAGTTGTAGATGGGCTTAAGCTTATCATTTTCTATAAAAGGCACAAGTGCTGAAAGGCTCTAAATAAGCCAGAAAATTAAG
>BQNB010104126.1:0-23885 GCA_026074375.1 Tanacetum coccineum
AGTATTCGTCAGGCTTCTCATCATTAACATCAGGTTTCATATCTACTTGAGTAGAGACTAATTATTAAATCATCAAAAAAAAAAAATCAAAGATATAAGGCATACAAATTATAATACCTGATGTAACTGGAACACGCTTTTCCACTTCTTCTTGACCACGTCTATTTTTTTGTTTCCTTTAAATATTGCAGAAATATTAGGAATACTACTTTAACTATACAAACCCAAAAAACACTTAAAGAGTATGTAGATAAGCATTGTACTTGTTATTCGTCTCCTCATTATCGTGAAGTCTTGCAGCAACATCAGTTCTTTTGGATGACAAACTCATGATTAACAAACACGAATAACCTATTTAAAATACGCTCTTAGATTTGAATGTGTGTTGTAGTTGATGTCATATGAAAAGCTTTAGATTTGTTGAATTTATAATACATCTCTTTTGGAATATGAAAAGTCAAGTAATAAAGGTTTTATTTTTTCATAAATACATTTACTAATGACCTAATGGATAAACAACCTGCAGTAATTTTGTTCATACTTTTAACAAAAGTTTTAAAATAAGCCTGCATAAAACTGTATCCTAAACCATTTATTTGTAATGAACACGTTATAAAGTATCTTTGGACATGTATAGAGTGTAATGCAGTTTAAAACTTTCTTAGCTTAAAGGTTGATAAAATGTTTGGTGACAAAAATAGAAGAATGGCATGTTTAACATCTCTTTAGTTCTCCTAAACTTTTAAATTACACAACATTACAAAATAATGCTCAACTGTTAAGAAAGATCTAAAACATCACAAACAGCATACGCGGTAAAAAACCAAATACTTGACTTTTCATTAAAAAAACCTTCAATCCAAATACCAAATCTTTGAAAACAATATGTCTTACAAAATATCAAACCATTAAACCTGTTGTAAACCTAATCAGGACATAAACGCAAACAAATTGTCTTGCTGTCAATTTACCCTAAAAGGAAAAAAGCCTAAAACGTATTCAACCAAAAATCAAACTTGAAAATGAAAACAACACACTGAACCAATCATGCGTCTTTTTCAGTCTTCACTTCAGTAGCCTTTTTTCGCATTTGAAGACTCATTGCCGATATCATTTTCAGCAGCACGTTTATTCTTCTCATCTGAAGCATGTTGTTGTTCCACATGATTAACAACATTGTTTTTCTGAGTACTGACAGGCGTCGTGTTCTCGTCAGTTTGTGATTCCAAATCCTACACCAACCAATACATATTACTTAGAAACTTACTTAAATTTATCCTTAATGTATGTATTAGGAAAAAAAGGTGATATACTTACCAACGGGGTGATGTTAGGAAGTGCAAAACTTGTTGCTTCAGTATCCATCTATAAGTAAAATATTAAACACATGTAAACTACTTGGGAAAAATTGAGTGCGTCAAATCAAAAATTGCAATTCAAAAACATATCACATTTAATTGTGTACCTTGCTTGGTGTAACAGAAAGTCGGATAGAAGCAAGTATTTCAGGATCATCAGACAGACGCAACACGGTGAAAACTGGAAGTAGTTTCTTGACGTTGTATTCGTCAATGGAAACTTTAAAAGCATACTTTTTACCAATCAAAGAAGTAATCTCAGTAGGAAGCTCTTCATTTTGTTTAACCTAAAAACATGAGGATTATATTGTAGTTAAGCATTTTGATTAATGATATACCGCTGATAAATTCAATCAGGTAAGCATTTTTATAGTATATATACTTTCAAGCATACCTTGGCATACTTCTTACATAATTGATAAGCCGATCTATCAACAACAGCTTGAACCTCATCGTTCCAGAGAGTTAAAGACATTGTACCTGTTTCATCCTGAACACGAACTTGAAGTCGAAACCTAAGAAAAATAATAACACATGCATTTGATTTGCTTAGTCCGATAAAGGCATCAATTTTTTTAAACAAACATTACAATACTTCATTTTTAGTATATGCTCATAATCGAAACTTACATGGTTTTGATGGTTGGAACAACATTGCACTTTGTGCACCACCAATCATCTTTACCAGACGCACTTTTTTAGGCATGTCCGTTTCGAGGTCAATTATTTCTTTTTCACGAATCACCTTCTTTTTGCATGACCTACAGCCTATATACCACCAACCTTCCTCCTCATGAATGGCAATTATTGTGCCCACAATAACTGAAGTAACGCCCTAAATACCAAAAACAACAAAATTTAGTGTTTTTATATTTGTATAGCAATCCAGTAACGGTAGTCAATATTTAATTGTTGTATTATGAACACATAATAAAAGTACCTGTGCGACATCCAACAATTCAGCAATGTTCCTTGGAGGATTCTTACGACAAAAGTTTCCTTGGTGGAGTTTTTAGAGTTAGCGGATATACGTGTTGTCGTATTTTCTGATTTTTCCTGTTGAGAATTCTTAGTTACTACTGCTGGTGCTAATTTACTACTGTTGGTTTAGAGTTGAGGCTGCTGCTAAAGAATAAAGAAAACAGACTAAGTAGTTAGTACTGTTAGTTATATTAGTTAGTACTGCTAGTACTTTATTAGTACTGCCAGTATAGTTAGTACTGTTAGTCTTATATAGTTAATACTGCTATTATGATATGCATGAGTTAAATTAAGAATAGATATGCATTACCATTATACGCGTTTTGTAAGCCCATTAGGGTTTCCTTAGTGTATAAAAGGAACCCTATGGCATAGTTAGATATATGCATCACATCATATCAGTCTTTCATAGTATTCATAGCTTCAAGGTTGTAAACCCTAACACTTTCAAAGAGTGTTTGTATTAACATATTGAAGCTTATTGTTTTGGTTGTATTTCTGTATCTCAAAAATACTTTTTCTTTATTCTTCTTAGTAGTATAAACTAGATTCTGCATAGTTTATATCATACACTCAAAGTTTCAATCTTAGTACCTTTGGATTTATCCAAGGATACTAAATCTTACATCAAGCTAAGGAGTTTAAGATCTGTTTATTGGGATCAACAAGTGGTATCAGAGCTTGTTGTGAAGCTTTGAATAAGAAGAAACTAACAAAACATACTAGATATAATTCTCTGTGATAAAATAGAGGCAGGAACTACTTCTACAACTCTAACTTCAAGACTCCCTATCCTCAACCCAGGAGAATATGATCTCTGGTTAATGAGGATAGAATAATACTTTCTCATGACTGATTACTCTCTTTGGGAAGTAATTCTGAATGGTAACAAAGTGCTGAAGAGAACTGTTGGAGAAACTGGGCAGGAATATAAACCTACTACTGCAGAAGAAAAGTAAGACAGAAGGAATGAGATGAAAGCTAGAGGAACTCTGTTGATGGCACTCCCAAATAAGGATCAACTAAAGTTTCATTCATATAAAGATGCAAAACTGCTCATGGAAGCCATTGAAAAGAGGTATGGAGGAAACAAGGAATCTAATAAAGTTCAGAGAACACTACTCAAGCAACAATATGAGAACTTTTCAAGATCAAGTTCAAAAATAATGGATCAAACTTTTGATAGGTTGCAAAAACTTATTAGTCAGTTAGAGATTCAAGGAGAAGTTATTACACAAGAGGACATAAACTTAAAACGGTTGAGAAGTCTTCTATCTGAATGGAAGACTCATGCTTTGATCTGGAGGAACAAAGAGGAAATAAAGACCATCAGTTTGGATGACTTGTACAACAACTTAAAGATATATGAACCTGAACTTGCAGGATCAACAAACACAAGCCCAAATTCACAAAATGTTGCTTTTGTGTCCTCTAACAGCACTAACAGCAACAACAACAACAGCACAAATGAAGCAGATAACACTACTTATGGAGTTAGTGCTGCTCATACTCAAAGTAATACTACATCTGGAGATAACTTTAGTGATGCTATGATCTGTGCTTTCCTAGCTAGTCAGCTCAATTCTCCTCAACTTGCATGAGAGGATCTAGAACAAATTGATCCTGGTGACCTAGAAGAAATGGATTTACAATGGGAAATGGCCATGCTGACAATTAGAGCTAGGAGATTCATCAAAGGGTACAGACATGGGAGTTGGATGTACTGGTCAAAAGAGTTGGGATTTGGACAGGTTAAAGAATGGTATGCTACAATTGTCATAAAAATGGTCACTTTGCAAGAGAATGTAGAGCTCCTAGAAATCAGGAAAACAGAGGAAGAGAGAATAGTAGAAGAACTGTGACAGTGGAAACTCCCACTGAAAATGCCTTGGTTGCTCAAGATGGAATTGGAGGATATGATTGGAGCTACCAAGCTGAAGAAGAGCATCCTACAAAACTTGCATTGATGCATATACATCTTCAGGAAGTTCTTCAATTCAAATTCTTGAGTAATTCTTGTTCTAAATCATGTGTAAAAGCTTATGCTACTCTCAAAGAACAATATGATAGTTTGTCTTCAGATTACAAAAAGTCTCAATTTAATTTAGTATCTTATAAAGCAGGTTTAGAATCAGTAGAAGCTAGACTAGCTCACTATAAGAAAAATAAGGTTGTGTTTGAAGAAAGCATTAATGTTTTAAACCGAAAGTTAAACTGCGAGTAATGGCTTTAGTAACAAAAAAGCAATTGGAAAAAGCAAAAAAAAGCGATGAGTTAAAACTAATATTAGAGAAGTTTTCAAATTCATTCTAAAATCTTTGATAATTTGCTGGCAAGTCACGTTATTGACAAGTTTAAAACGGACTAGATATAATGGCAGCCTTCTCCTGCAGTCGAAAGCTTGTGAATTCTCTGAGGTGTAAGGAAACTCAAGAGAATACTAAGTCCAAATCTGATAGGATATCATGCAGTTCCCCATTATACAAGGAACTTCATTTCCCTTCAAACTGATTAAAATTTAATGGATGAAATAGTTGAAAGTGAGAATATAGATGTTATTATTGTTGTTACACCTAGTAATGTTAAGAAAGTTGAGTCAAATCATGAGTCTGCTGATGTAAAAAATAATGGTGATGCAGTAGAACCTAAAACTGTTAGGAAGAACAGCTTTAGACCTCCAGTCATTGAGGATTGGAATTCTGATGATGATAGTGAGGTAGAATTTATACCTAATGTTAAGGATAAAACTGTTAGACCTAGCACTGAAAAGATAAAATTTGTTAAGTCTGCTAGGGAAACAGTAGAGAAGGTAGAAACACCTAAACAAAACAAACACTATCCTAGAGGGAACCAAAGAAACTGGAACAATCTTATGTCCCAAAGACTAGGAAGTGACTTTAAAATGATTAATAAAGCTTGTTTTGTTTGTGGTAGTTTTGAGCATCTTCATTATGTGTGTGATAAAAAGGTTATAAGACCAGTGTGGAACAACTCAAGTAGGGTGAATCACAAGAACTTTGCTAATAAAATGACTCACCCTCACCCTAATAGAAGATTTGTTCCACAAGCAGTATTAACCAGGTCTGGCAAAATTAATACTGCTGGTGCAAGTGTTAATACTGCTGTCAGACCAGTTAATACTGCTGGCTCAAAACCAACTGTGAATCATCCTAGACCAATATCAAATGCTTACAAAAAGGGATATTCACAAGTCACAAGGCCATTTAACAAGTATTCAGTAAACAAAAATAGAATTTTTCAATAAAAAGGTTAATACTGTCAGGGTAAAAGATACTACTGCTAGGGATAGAGCAGTAGTAAGTAAAAACAAGGGAAAATGGGCTAATGTTGTTAAGGCCTCAGCATGCTGGGTTTGGAAAGCCAAAAATAGTAGTGCATCAAATACTTTCAAGAAATATTCTTACATTAATGCACGAGGCAGATCCAAGTCTATAATGGCTTGGATCCCCAAAAGGGTCTAATTCTCTTATTTTATGTGTAGGGCAACCCACAACAGAAGGAGTACAAGGAAAAAAGGAGTTATTAACAGTGGTTGCTCTAGGCACATGACTGGAAACAAAAGCTATCTTACTGAATATGAAGATTATGATGGTGATTTTGTTTTCTTTGGAGATGGTAAAGGTAGAATTTTTGGAAAAGCTACTTGATGAAAGTCAAGTCTTGCTGAGAGATTAATTTCACAATAGGAGGTTGTTAATTTCTTGGCAAGAGATTAATTTCATGTCAATATAAAAAAGCAAACAATAGTTGCAAACTTCACTACTGAAGCAGAATATGTTGTTGTTGCAAATTGCTATAGACAGATGTTATGGATTCAGAATCAAATGCTTGATTATGGATTCAACTTCATGAACACCAAGATTTACATTGATAATGAAAACACCATTTGTATTGTGAAGAATACAGTGTTTCACTCTAAAACCAAGCACATAGAGATTAAGCACCATTTTATCAGGGATTCTTATGAGAATAGACTTATTCAGGTGCTTAAAATCCATATAGACCATAATGTAGCTGATTTATTGACACAGGGATTTGATGTTAGCAGGTTCAACTATTTAATCACTAGCATTGGACTTCTAAATTTGTAGTTGCATGGTTTCAGGGGAGGTTAATGGTGTATAAGTGTAGTGGATTATACATAAGTGCTATTTGGATTGAAGTTGGAAGGTAAATATGATGATCAGTTACTTAATATTGTTGGGCTTAGCTTTCACTACTTGAAGAAACTTTGTATTGTTGGTACAAAATGTTTATACTACTAGGATTGGTTAGTGCTGCTCACAGGTGTTTAAAGATGGTTTTGATGAATGTATTGGGTTAAAGATGCTCTTTGGACCGGTATTAAGGGTTAAACATGGTAAGAAGTTAGTTAGTGCTGCCAGGCTTGCTTTATGCTGCTGGGCAAAAGTTAGTACTGTCAGGCATAGAGTTAGTGCTGCCAGGCAAACTTAGTACTGCTGGGTTACCATTAGAGGAAGTACTGCTAGGAGTCTAATGTGTAATTATAACGGTTTCTTCATTAATAGGTTTCCTAAACTCTATAAAACCCATTCTTAATCACACATTAATCTCACATAATTTCTCTCATACGCTCTAAATTTACAAACCCTAATCAATTTTTCTTGCCGACCGACTGAATTCATCAACAATGGCTAATCTTGCATTTTTCAAACAACATAACATGGTTGTTTATCTGGAAAAGACTAAGGAGAATGCTGACTTTCATCAGATGTTAGACTTCCTGACATCTAGTTCGATCAATTTTTCTCTCACTGTAAGTCCAACTATAACACCTCGTGTTTTAGGTCATTGTATGACATTATGTAATTCATAATTTATTTTTAGGGTTTTAGCAAATACATGCCAATGTTGATGGTAAGAGAGGCTGGTAGTATCAAATTATCATTGAAGGAGAGATCTTCACTAAATGATGAGGATGGTACTCCTGCTTGCCAAACAACAATGAACATTTTTTGAAAACCTTGCACTAATGGATATGAACCAGCTTTTGATAAATTAACTTTTTTACAAAGGTTTTAATTTTCTCCTCAGTGGAAGTACCTCATACATACCATCCTCATTGCTTAAGTTCAAAATCTACTTAATGGGATCAGTTTTCTACAAATTTGGCTTCTACAATTATTTGTTTTAAGCAAAGGGTCAAAAGTTTTAATTTTTTCTAAAGTTGATTTTTGATGGTATGTTAAGGAACTGGATCCAAAGAAGTTTTAAATGTATCCAAGTTTTTACAATTGTTTTTGAATATTCAACTTCCAAATTTGGTAATACCTTTTAATGATATCATGAAACACCTAACTTACTAAAAAGGTTTCTATACAAATATGAGAAACCAAGAAAATTTGATTTTCAGGCAGAGTAACAACCATTAGTTTTCAAAATATGGTTGTGTTCCTGCCAGTAGTAGTTGGTAAAGGTTCAGACCAACCCCCTAAACCCTAATTCACCACCTTATACTAACTGCCTCCTCTAGAAGTTCTAACTCAAGTTACAACTGTTGTTGCATCACAACCACCAAAAGACCTAAACACATATATGAGAACCAAAAGAGGTCGGAACACCAAGGTACCTTAGTCTGGTGGTTCCCCTAATAAGGTTGGTGATGAGCACAATGAGGAGATGTTTATAGTGTAAAGGGCTGCCGCACATTACTACTTCTAGCCTAGATGCAGATCAGGCTAGTGGTAACATCAATAAAGACCAATTCACGGCACCACTTTAATGAACATTTTTTTTTCTTAGAACTTGGTTCAAGGTAGTGGTCCCTAGCGCCAAGAAACCAAGTGGGGTATGCAAGCATAGACTAGGTCTGAGGGTGGTATCTAACTTGTCTAGTGATTCACCTCTCTCAGGAGGTCACTAATACACTATGGAATGGTGAGGACAAAGCATGGAACATCAAATTGAATTGACGGATAATGAATACCAAACACACCCTCATGATTCGCCTCTCCCAGGAGTTACCATACCTGGAAGTGAATGACGGGTAGCCTTAGACTCAATGAATTTGATCTAGAGAAAGTAAAGACTGCTCAAGCAAAGGAAGATTGTTGGTTTGAAGAGGAGAGTAACTTAAGCTAGAACAAAAGACAAAGACAAGAATACCCAAAAATATACCATTTAGGATTTGGTTCCACCAGAGACATAGTTTAGGTAAGAATATGTATCCAAACATAGAGGAAACATTGAAGACTCCCGTTACAGTTTGAGAAATACCCTTTTTGATGACGATCATAGATGATCTGTGGATGAATGAATAGCATTTTTTCAAGTGAGAAAGAATGCAGAGAACCAAGGAAAGATAGGTGCTTGATGATACAAAAGTGTGAAAGGAAGATGGTGACACAGAAGTTCTTGATACTAAAAAAGCATTAAACTGCTTGGTGAGGGAGTTTAGTACTGTCATTGTTCCTGAAACTGTTTATACTGCTGCACCAAAGAACTCCTCCTAACAACAACAACAAGTCTTTGATGAAAGGATAATACTATGGCAATGGCTCAAACTTATGATAAAGATTAAGGAAGAGAAATCTAATGAGAAATTGAGTTGCTATTGAAAAGATGTATAAGACTCTTTCTAGACCTGTCAAATCAAATAACTACTACACTTCACCTCATCCAACAATTGATCCTAAGACAAAGGTAAAGGTTTTTCTACATGATACTAATCTGTTGAGAAGACAAGAAAAAGGTTCAAGAGTGATGCACAATGGAAAAAGATGCTACGTAAGCCGTTAAGACTCAAGCATAATTAGATTAAGAACTCAAGTAGAAAGAGAAAGACAAGAAGAGTCATCTAAGGTTGCTATAAGCTGAAATGTTTTGATGAGGTTCATGCAAGGATGGATGCTGATTATGAACAGAAACTGGCTGCTAGAATGACACCAATTAGAACAAGAAAATATACATTTGAAGAAAGGGCCAGGTTATTGGCAGAATTCTTTAAAAAAGAGAAAGAAACAGTTAGCAGCTGAAATAGCAGAGCAATAAAAACATAAACCATCTACAAAACACAGTTGAGGATCTTATGATGACGTATCTAAAGAACATGGTTGGTTAAAACACAGTCATCTGAAAGGAAAGTCTTATGAAGAAATCCAGGGGTTTGTATATAGACAACACAAAGGATTCAAGATTTTTAACACCAATAGATTCAGAGAAAGAAGCTTAGAAAGCCAGGTAAAAAGATTGAAAAGAGTTTGGCAAGGATCATATGCTACACAGAAGTCCCCCAAGAAACCAAAAGTGATGAAATCTGCAAAGGAAGTTACAGAAGAAGAGCAGCAGAGTAGAGAAGGAGAAGGAAGAACTTAGTTAAGTTTAAGCGTTGGGGAGAGGGAGGCAGGAGTGACGGTTTTCTAATGTGGACAGTGGAAGTTGGACTATGAGCCACTATCGCAGAAAATTTTTCGCTTATTGGGGTTGAAGAAGGTTGTGCGCGAGGCGGAGCGGCGAGATTGGCGAGAGGGAATGAAAGATGAAGAAAAAGAACATATATTTTACTAATAAAACCATAGCATGGAAGTCAAGCTATCAAGGAGACACACAAGCCTTCTTAAGAAGACTTGACAGGAAAGCACTTAAATGCTCTATAACATGTTAGTTCAGGAAAGGTTCAAGATCATCCTCTTAGAAGGACATGATTTGTTTTGGCTTTGGAGATTTAAGATGATATTTGACCCAGATGAAAAAGATGAACAATGGAT
The DNA here is from genome assembly GCA_026074375.1 of Tanacetum coccineum. Taxonomy (NCBI): domain Eukaryota; kingdom Viridiplantae; phylum Streptophyta; class Magnoliopsida; order Asterales; family Asteraceae; genus Tanacetum; species Tanacetum coccineum. The sequence continues at coordinate 10,088 of BQNB010104126.1, forward strand.
GAAATCAACTTGATTGGAAATTGCTGAGGTGGTAATTTTATGAAAGGTTGTGAGTACACACTCTGTTATGGATGGTATACTCATGAAATTAATATGCTTGTGGAGAAGAAGTACCCTCTGATCAAGGAATTACTGAGAAATATGAACTTTGCAGTTAGAAGCGAGAAGAAAGTACTATGGCATTTGACTTATCAAGTTTTCACATAAATCATTGCTTGAAGAGTAGTAAAGTGTTTGGGATACATCCTCCTGGTGTTTATGAGCTTACAGTGAGAAACTTGATGATGGAAACAAGTAAAAAATATCAAGTTATAAGGAGGGGGGAATCGTGTAGGAATTATGAGTTCCTACTCTTACTAACTACTAACTAACTACTCTACTCTCTACTGCTGGTGCTAATTTACAACTACTACTGGTATCAGAGTTGAGCTGCTGCTAAAGAATGAAGAAAACAGACTATAAGTAGTTATTACTGTTAGTTATATTAGTTAGTACTATCTGCTAGTACTTCATTAGTATTGCCAATATAGTTAGGTACTGTTAGTCATATATATGTCAATTAAAACTTGCAATTATGATATGCATGAGTTAAATTAAGAATAGATATGCATTATCATTATACGCGTTTTGTAAGCCCATTAGGGTTTCCTTAGTGTATAAAAGGAACCCTACGGTATAGTTAGATATACGCATCACATCATATCAGTCTTTCATAGTATTCATAGCTTCAAGGTTGTAAACCCTAACACTGTCAAAGAGTGTTCGTATTAATATATTGAAGCTTATTGTTTTGGTTATATTTCTGTATCTCAAACATACTTTTTCTTTATTCTTCTTAGTGGTATAAACTAGATTCTGTATAGTTTATATCATACACTCAAAGTTTCAATCTTAGTACCTTTGGATTTACCAGGATATCCTTGGTAGAGTTTTTAGAGTTAGCGGATATACGTGTTGCTGTATTTTCTAACATTTCCACATCTTCTCTAGAAAACAACATGCACATAAAATGAAGTATTGTTATGGTACATTAATTAAAAGATATATTTTAATTAGTTAAGAGTGAAAAACCATTGTTAAAATCGTACATGCTACTATATTCTTTGACATCTTGGAATTCCTGCTCCACAATTGGTTGCGTGGCATCGAAAAGGAACAGCTTAGTTGCATTATACCCATTTTGAACACACATTTTACCTAATTAAACATATGGAATAAGTAGAATGTCTTCAAAATATTAGAAAACATAATTAAAAAGTAAATCAAATGGATGAATAAATGTTATAAATGTTACCGTCCTAGATTTTCATCATGGCTAGTTGAAGCACTAAAATGATCTTTCCATGATCAGCGCAGGTATTCAAGAAGTCATTAAACTATTATGCAAACGTACTTCACAAGATGCATTGAAGTTCGCTACCCCTACAAATGTACAACACATGAAATGTCGATAATATAATAGTATAACAAGTTATTATCTTTCATAGAAAATCAATTTACAAATAGGTTCTTTATACGTACTCATGATCAACCAATGTCAGCGGGCTTCTTTTTACCGGATTTGCCATTTTTGTCATACATGTCAAGAACTTCACACGCAGTGACATGTCCAATAACATCTGTGCATGATAATTTGTTATTTACGAAATGCCATTATTAGAAAATATAACACAAAAATATCTTTGAACACACTTCTAAATGTACATACCAAATTGGTCATCCTCCTTTTGCTGCAGATCGGTTATAGATCTGTACCCTCTAAAGTCAAAACCATAGAAAGATCCACTAAAATAAGGACATGGTTCCACTTTTGTGCTGGACAAAAAGCTTAGGCGAAGAGCCTTCTTAACCATACGAAATTTGGGTTAGATTTCACCCAAACTGTATCCCTCCAGTGTAACAGCACTTCCTTCCTTTAAACGGTTCTTAAACTGGTTAACCAATGACATCCTCACGGTTGCCTGCATCTTGGTATTCTGGGAAAATAAACACATATTACTAACATCGAATAACACATTCAACTGATAATAATTTTAGTCTCACCAATTTAAAGAACATTATCATGGGTACTTACATATTCATCCAGTAATCAGTTCCATGTTTTTGACGTGTTGTTTTCCATAAAGAGGTTGCATCCAAGCACGAAGGATTCGGAGTCGCAACGTGATGTTGTCTTTGACGACACTCAAATCATTGATGTAACCTGCAATGGATGTTGCCATTTGTAATGATCAAGGTTTTTTTTGTTTTGAAGAATTTTCTGTGTACAATTGACGACATACATGTCTATAATTTATAGGTTAATAGGTTACTCAAAATATAATTTTCCAATTAAAGGTTCAGTTTTAAATTTTGAATCATTTCCATGGTTAACATCAATCATACCACAGTTATATCAACAGAGAATACTGCTTAAATAAGGAAATTGTATAGTCTATCAAATCATATCACGGTTTTATTATCACACCCCGCCAAGGCAGAAACGCGAGGCGTAAACAAGAATAGATATCATCACAACACATGGTGTCTATATAGAGAATACTAAAATGAAAATTAAAGTAAAGCAAAGACACAAAGTGTCATAACAATACCCAAAACTTAATGGTGTCTTTATTAATGAGAAAGAAGTCTCGTCAATAAATAACATGCAAATCATAATCCAAACAATTCATGCAAATGCATTTAATCAAACAGAAAGCATAAATAAACTCCAAGCATCCTACGGTCTCTTCTAGCCACTTCGCTCTATCTTAGCACCATTAAGCTCATCTGAAAATGATGCTTAAAACATCAACATAAAGTTGAGCGAGAATCATAGGTTTAAGACACGCAAAACAAACCTTTAAATCTAATTACTGTGATAAATAAAACATAACATAGCAGGACATACAGCGTACTATCATACAAGCTAACATGCAATCACACCAATCCACATTGAGACGTTCATGCTCAATTCTCACACAAAACATAACAACAATGAGACGATCATGCTCACTCAAACAACTCACAGTAATAAGATGATCACGCTTACTACCAAACAAATCCATAAATGCCATGAGACGATCACGCTCAAGTACAACAATTCATACCATAAAAGCAAGTAGCACATAACATACAATAGTCACGTATAGCCCATGCATCATTTAAATCACATTATCACAGTAACTAAAACATTTCAAAACCTCTTTGCATCATTTTCACCCCAAGAAAATATAAGAAAAAGGGGCTATGAAACTCACCGGATGCTTCTGACGCTTGCTTCCAAAAAGAATCAACAAAAGCTTCACAACACTTCACGGATTAAATATAAAATCATCATTAAGCACACAATAAGCTACCATCAATTAGGCATTCAACCCAATATGATGTAACATCAACTATGAGGATATCTAAGCTATCTACCATAGTTCTATACTTGATTTAACCATTTTCCAACTCCTACATATGTCATTTACAACTTTAATGCTCACTTTAAATTTTCTGTTTTGAGCAGATTTTATACTCACCTTACGCGTCTTTAAATACCCTTAAACACTTCCACAATTCAAACCAAAATTCACCATGCTACATATATGTCCTATGAACCTCTCATAGCTCTCCCAAAGCCATTACCCTTTTACAAATACCCTTTAGAATTCATTAATCTAAAGTGTTCAGAATTCGTCCACCCCCTAAAAGTATGACACTAGATGACCACTTTAGACCTCATTACATACTTAGCAAAAATTCAGGGGTCACACACAATATAGCCTCTAACTAGATGTCTAAGTATTTTTAGAAAAATCAAAACCAAAACTGAAATTCGTCACAGTTTTACACACTGATTTTGTAACGACCTTTTGACCCACTTCCCGACCATAAAAACTCACGAGACTAACTTTGATGGAAAGTAGACTCTATGAGGTTATCTCCAGTATGTTGTAAATTGTTTATTTGATAATTTATGATTGAGTTATGACCGTTACAAAACTGCCTAACTTTCTGCAGTGAATTAAACAACTAATTCGGGCGATCTAGACCCTAACGCATGATCAAATCACGAAACCAATTGAACCAATGATCAAACAATCATCATTAAACTATAAACTCTAGAAAATTTAAAACCCTAATTTATTTTTATGATTAAACCTAATCCATCATACTTAGATTACAAGAATTAAAATAAGAACTAAAATTAAACAAAGAATTAGAAAATACCTTAAACCCTAAAAAATTTCTTCTTCTTCTTCTCTGGACCGGTCGATCAAATAGAGGTTTAGGGATCCTTTATTTTTTTGTATTTATAGGCTCCTAAAATAATCCTAGATAAAGCCTAATTAGAATTTGTTTCCTAATACAATTCTTTTTTTCTCTTTTTCTTTTCTTTTCTTTTTTTCCTTTTATTCGGCCGACTAGGCCCTTTGTATATACTATATATCTATAATATATATATTTATATTATATATATTCTATTATTAATTATATAATTATAGTATTTTCTACTTAAATTTTTATAAAAACTTAACTTATTTGGACCTAACCTTTTTGCTCATACGAAATTCACTAGAACTTTTAAAATAACTTTTTAACTTTCATTTTTCAACCTAACTTCCCTAAAATAGAATTTTTTTTTCATTTTTCTTAACTTACCACTTAAAATCGAAACTATCTTAGTTTACTAACACAAACAATACGCATGGGTAATAACTACGTAACACATTTAACACGGAATTGCTTCAAATCTCAATAATCACTTTCCTTGGCACTTAAAAGTGAACAAATGATCTCAACCATTTTCACCACCATTCCAATCTCATTGAGATTATCACATCATAGATTGATTACCAATACCTCACATAACCCACATAAACTCATATAAACATACAGAATCACATACACCAAATATTGCAACAGGCACATAAGTCAATACTAACGGTTTGACTAACCTGCTCAAATTATGGTTATCACACTAACCATGGTATCAAGAACATCCAGACGATGATCTGTAGGTTCCAACTCAGGTCTAGCTGCAGCTTATCAAAAGCCCTCCTCACATCCTCACGACTGATCTCGATCAAATTTAGGGTCGATCTATCTTCCGCAGATCTGTTGGAGTAAAAAGAACTGTTGTGTCCCTATGTATCTTCGCTCTTCGCCTAAAAATCATAAAGCCAGCAAAAGTTAGTGGCAGGAAACAAAGCTGCTGGAACAAACGTTAGCCATTGATGAATGTATGAGGATAGTATTTAATCTAGGGCTGGGGATAGTTATGAGTTCAAAAGAGATATTTGTTGCTTAAATAAGAACAATAATGCAAATCAATGTTGTGTAGATAGAAAATAAGGGCTAATCATTAGAATGAAACTCAGAGCCGTCGATACTCAATGCATGCTAACCCATCAACTCAATATTGAATAAAATTTTACCCAAGAAACACCATTAAAACCCCTACAAATTTAACTACTAGCAAAAAAAGTAACTAACTCAAAAACGATGGATAACGAAAATTTATACAGTACTACACTTTAGAACGTGTGGAACTTATACTATTTATCTTATCGAATGCCCAATAAAAAAAGGAAAAAAAGTAAATTAAAAAAACTGGCAAGACCGGCTCAGGTCAACTCGGCACATTAAATACATCGGGATCGGACCCAGGATCAAGTACCCAATCTAACTTGATACCTATAAACCATTCGAAAATTCGACTATAACACTCGCCTTTATATGATACATGGGACCATCCACTCCTAAGAATACACCAAAGCCTATTAACACACTACAAACAGGCCAAGCAACAAACAAATAAACATTCATAAACCAAAAGAACAAAAATGTACAAAGCATAAAAAAATATTACTAAAACTATCAAAAATATAATTAACGATAATAAACCATCAATTAAAAAACAATTCATGCTACAAACACAAGACTAAACAAGATTGCTTTCATTTATTAACAACAAAACCCACATACGAAAGCCACTACACAAGAACCACCATACATAAACTTCATAAACACACTCATCGACAACTACATAAAGCAAGAGAACGTCAGTTTTATCCGTTGTACATTCAAACTCTCGATAGATTTGACGCAAAAGTCCCTTAAAGGGCTGTCCCCATAATGTGTTCCCTGATTCTCCTGATGAAAGCGGTCTTCTCATCCACTTTACGATGAGTCTCCCTTGCCATCGACAACAAGCGGCCAACATTTTCTGTATCATCCAACTGCATAGTATGCAACATCGCGATACTGCCAAGAATATCATCACAACTTCTATATAACCTAAGCTCAAAAATATAATCATTCCTCAACCTAATATTTGCCCTCAACTCGATACACAACCTACGAAACTCCTTAATTTTCCCAACACTTTCAGCAATCTCCCTCTCAAAGAGCACAACCAATTGATCTTTCGTAACATCCGACCCTGCAGCACGCGCCAGCTCCAGAATCAATGGTAAGGAAGATGCCATTTTAAATATGAGAATACTGTCCAAGAAAAAACCTATAAATAGACATAAAACTTTAAAAAAAAACTTTACATGCAATACTACACTTGGCTTTTACACTTGCCACTTATCCAAACTATATACATGTGTGCTGGTAAATATAGGCTAGCCCATACAAAACCTAACATCTCATCAACCTCTCAAGAAAAACTTATACCATTTCCCTTTATTTCATTCATAAATGGTAAGAGCCACTACAACCAGTTGAGCTTTATAATAACATTGAATAAAAAATATAACTACAAACTAATAATTATCATTCACTATTTCAACTATAGAATTGTGTTTTGTTTGAAAAATGAAAATGGGTTACTCAGTATCTACAAACCAGAAATTCACTACTCACACATCCTCAAGTAAATATAAACAAAACACAAATGCCATAATTGTACTGTTCACTTTATAGTCAAATAGTCATTGCCAAAGACCTATTTTATATCTCTTGATATTACCAACATATCCAACATATAAAAAATTCAAAGATAAAACAAAAATCAAATAAACACAAAATAGAAATAGCATACTTTTATAGACACCATGTCCATGAACATAACATACATACCAAATCATAGATCTACACATGGTTTTCTGCCAATTTACTGAACAAAGTTGTTGCAGGCCACAAAAGCCACCCCAAAACACTGACAACTAACTTAAAAGTCCTAAACAACCTTACACTACTACTGCAACATAAACCCTACCCAAAAGTCCTAAACAACCATAAATAACTATTACAACATAAGCCCTCCACAACCTTAGACGACCACATTATCCTCGAGAGACGTGACAAAAGCAATCTTTTCACCAATCTTCATCTCAGTCTCCTTCATCATTAAGAGCAAACGAGTCCCCTTTTCCATGTCTTCCAAGCGTATCCATTCCATAAACTTCAAATTCTCATTAGAATCCGCACCACTATGACGAGCCTTCAACGCACCAATGTATCCACACCTTTTCTTAACACTGTCTTTCAACTGACGCGCCATCCTTTTATAATCCTCGGCCTTAAGAGCATCCTCTATACTCCCCTGATTAACCAAGAATACCAATTGCTCCTGAGTAACCATAACATCATCCCCACGAGTAGCTTGCTCCATATACGAATTTGAAGAAGTCGACATGTTGAAAACAGAAAAATAAATCGATGATAACAATGGAAAAGTTAAACAGTTTAAACAGTTGGAACATAGTGGAATACACCTCATGTACACAACCACTAAAAGCACAAAACCACTAGCGACAGTGGTATTACCCTATAAACAACCTACAAAAAGTAAACTAATGTGGCCATAATTCACATACATAGACTGTTACGTGTCTATTTGGTTACACTAATAGATACCTATAAAAAAACAACTATAAACATAAGCTCACAAAACCAACCCTAAACCCATCTTAGCTAATAACTTCTAAACAGATAAAACAAAAGAGCCCTCTTAGTATACTACAAACAGGGCCCTTGTAACAAGGCCCCTTAGTACACTATCAAACAGGCCATGTAACATACTATACTAGCTTAAAGTCTAAATACTCATGAACGAAAAACAACATTGGTAATTTTTGAATATGATCTTCATAAGATTAATATATAATCATATACAACTTTGTTAATTGATGTGTTGCTAACAAACAAAAAAAAACATTAATACAAAAAGAAACATATGTACAAAAAAATGTGACTTTTATTACGAAAACTATTCGTAATAGAAAACCTGGCATTAATGCCCACTAAAGTAATTAGACAAAAACAACATTCGCCGCAGCGAAGCACGGGTACAAAAATCTTGTTTACTTTAGTGGTTGTATTTATCATATTATAATATCATCCTAAGCTTATTTTAAACTTTCACATATACATCTTCGTAATGTATGCGTTTTAAAATTTTCTCTTTGTTATATACATGAGGAACGTGTATGCGCTTTAAATTTTAATGATTTATATTAGTTATATAAAAATGTTATTGTATTCTTAACTCATACTCAGATAATAAAAAAAGAATAACCAAATTGTATAATCACTATTATGTTTACGTAAAGAAAGTGTAAATATAACGTAGTCTCTATCTCGAGCAAGGCACGTGTATTTGTTGTATTAATAGATTACTACGCATATGTTAGCTTACAAATATCTCAAACAAAAATCCAGTATGTCCTTATAATTATGGTTAATTGACATAACTTTTTCCCTCCTCCTTTCAATATATAGCTAATTAAGTTACAAATAACTGTGTTGATGTACTCCGGTATGACGCTGATTTTTATATAGCATTTAGCTTTTTAATTATAAATATATATAAACACTTTCCAACTTATACAAACATTATATAAAAGAAAAAGAGTACACGAGCAACGCACGGGTATTGCACTTGTTGCTTTACAATATAAATAAAATATAATTCGACCTTCATGTCAAAAAAACTATATTAAGATAAAATAATAATGCGACATAATATCCGAAGTATTTAAAAATGGATAGGAAAATGTTAGAAGTCTAATTTCGTACATGTAGGGAGCAACCAACTTCCTCTATAGGTCACATAAAAACAAATAGATTGCGTATAAACTAAAACGTGAAAACCAAATGATCATTTTCGAGAGGTAAATAATTGAAAATGTGTCTTTTTTATTACCTTCACATAAAATATGCAGTAATAACGGGTGTTGGACAAACACAACAAAAATTAGATACTGTCAATTTTGTAGAAGATATTTTAATTTGGCGCTTTTACATATAGATCGTTGTTTAAATCAAAATTATATGTATATCATTTTGATACATAAAACCTTTGTACTTTATACATAACAAATTGTGACAGAAGATATGTATGTAATTATCCTGTCAAAGAAGGATATATGAAACTCTTCATTAATTTAGTGTACAAAAAGATTTTGCTCGAGCCTTATTAATATTTTGATCAAATCCTTACATTATCCTAAAAAATTTTAATGCTAAGCATAAAACTTATTTTATCTTAAGCTCAAAATGTGTTGTACAAATGACAACTAAATAGGTATCGAGCCAGTTTAGATTATCTCAAATAAATTGCTTTGACATAGCATCTATAAAAATATATTTTAGAATATAAAAACAATACAACGTAATAAGATTACGACGGTCCTCAATATTTAGACCCATTGCTCAACTTTATTTGCATTCTAAGCCAAAAAATCCTAAAAGGAAAATTTATAATCGGAAGCAGCTCTTCTTTTGTTGGAGTCACGCTACTACCCTTTTTTATTTTCTGAAAAATTAAATGGTAATGCTGCAAAAAGATAACACATAAGGATAACACATAACACGTAATAAACAGAGAATTAGTACCATGTTTGTGATGATAAGATGTAATCTTTTTTTCTTCATTATGTCTTATTAAAGATGAACAAAACATACGTGTTTTTTTGCCTAAAACGATTAGTTATGAAAGTTTAAGTGATTATGTCGTCCAAAAGGCGATTTAGATGTTATGTGGGGATACGTTTATCATACGAAATTAATGAACATACAAACATCATGGGGATTATAACTGTTAAAACTAATATATACTTGCCTATCTAAACCAATTCAAAGTTTACGAAAGCACTGATGATGACGAGTTAAGGTTTTTAATCAATTATATAGCCACGACGAGTCAAGATCACATGGAATTGTTGATAAATCAAAATCGTCAAGCATGACATGTAAATTCGACAAATTTTGAATATCTTCAAAATATTCATGCTTCACATAATTCCCAGTATCCATAAAATACAAATCGTTCTAAAAATTGTCAGACTCTTCAAAGAATTAATGTAAATGCTACAAGTTATGAATATTATCAAAATGTTGATTCCTCACATAGTTTTCAAAATTTCGAGTATCCAAAAAGTACAAGACATTTTAAAATTCTACACTATCATCAAAATGCTGATATTTATCATAATACTCGATATCAACAAAAATCAGTTTCCTTATGAGAAATCTCAGTTTTTCTAAAATCCACAACCTTCCAGACTTTACCATGTTTCTATTAGACGATTAGATTATGGCTTAAACCCAATTGTATAACTAACCCTAAACCTAATGGACCCAAGCCCACATTTGGGTTTGGACCATAATCTAATCGTCTAATAGTTTCTAATAATTTTCACTATACTCATGATATTTATTGTTCTTAGTATATTCAAAATTCTTGGTATATTTAGTATTCTACAAATCGACAAAACGACGATCTAAACATTGGTAGTTCCCAAAACTATGATACATATATTGATAATGGTAATCAAGACACTAAGGAAGAGGATGTTGATTATCAACAAGAGACTATCAGGTATAAATCTGATATTGATGGTGACGATAGTGATGATTTTGATCATGAAGCGAGTGAGGCATCTGAAATGAATTGAAAAAAAAACTTTGAAATACATGCCTAGGCTAATTTTGGATATACCAAATGTCGAACATAAAAAATTCCAAAAAAGAACGATTCAGTTAAACTTGTTTTCCTACATCATTGGTGGGCATCAAAACAAAAGTGTATTTACAATATAGGTAAAAGCTTTATTATAAGGTTACAAACATAATCTTAAAAAAATAAATACCACAACATATATTGTCGAATGTGTTGACCCTAAATGTCCATGGTTAATCAATTATGGGGGTATGTAGAGATGAAATGGTTTTGAGCTAAAAAAAGTATAACGACATTTACACTTGTTCAAAAACAATAATATGTGGCCATCATCGAAATGTGAACACCAAGTTACTAGGTCACATGCTTATAGATGAATTACCATGTCCAAATCATGAATTCAAAAGCAAAGATATTATGAATGACATGAGTAGACATTTTGGACTCAATCTTTCATACAAGCAAGCTTATTGTGGAAAGAATAAAGGTTAATGCTAATGGATAGCATGTATGAATCATTTTAAAAGCTGCCATATTATCGTTAGAATCTTAGATACATAAACCTAGACACTAGGACAAAAATCAAAGTTGAAAAACATGAAAGATTTTAAATGTTGTTTATTGCTCTTGGTGTTACAGTAAGTATGTCTACAATACGATTTCATTCATTATATATATATTTTTTATTTTTTTACTAACCAAACAATGCCTTTTTGTGGTCACAAATTGATAGCTTCTTGAATTATTTAGACCACCGTTGTAAGTATTGGAATGAAAGAATCACTATCATCCATACACTATTACACAAACTGCTTTTACCCACAGATTTTTCCCACGGAAAAAATATAGTGTGAAATTTCACACGGAATACCCACAAGTTACACACCAAATTGTTGACTAAATTTCGGTGGGAAATATGTCATAAATTTCCCACGGATTGACCAAGTTTTCGTGTGAAATCCGTCACAAATTTCCCACAAATTTGCGACAATATTCACATTATTCTTGTTAATTAGACATCTGTGGGAAAATTGTGGCAAATTTCACACATATTAGCCACGGCCAAAATAATGTGGCAAATTTTATCTATATTAATCACGGATTTCACACGGTATTATTTGACACAATAACTATTTTAATCATCCGTGGGAAATCCATGGTTAACCAACCGTGTATTATGTAACACCCCAATTTTTACATATAGCAGCGGAAGCTAATCTGGGGTATTACTTCATAGTACAACAGTCATAATCATAGAAAATGACTCAAAAGAGACGTTTTGGAAAATGTAGTTATCATTCATTAAATCAGAGTTTTACAAAATGCCATTAATAGGCAACAGGTTCCAGAATCTAAAGAAAATGTAATTAGTTTGAATGATAACAGTTTAGCCATCTTCAAATCCAGTGCCACTCCGAGCCCATGCCATAAGTTGCCTAATTACCTGAGATAAAACATGCTAAAAAGTCAACACAAAGGTTGAGTGAAATTCATAGGTTTAAGTTAAATAATTTGAATGCAAATTCGATATTGGGTTACGTTGTTATACACCCGGTATAAAACAATATTATTGCCATTAGCTCATGAATCCGAAGCCTTGGGATATATTTGATACATTATAGCCCTAATGGGTGCCTTTACCAAAACACCCGCAATTATATTCTAATGATGTGCATTTGGTTACCGGTATGATTGGGTACACCAACGGGGAGTCCAACCCAAATAGATCTATTCACAACATTCGCGCTCACTCCGTAGAGTAAATAACGGTTCATGATATTGGGGACTTATAGGCAAAATAGTTACTTAGGCAATAATAAATCAGGATAGCATACATAAATAATTGCATTCATGGTTTAAGCATGTATCCCCCTCGCGTGTTTATAAAACAATTAAAAGATTGAAATGCGAGGCTATGAACTCACCTTAACAATATAAGGAAATTTGATTGATAGCAAAGGTATATGGAATGAAAGTAACAACTTTGTCACACGCAAACTGGGGTAATATGACAAGTCTTAGTTTGATTGAATATGTTTTAGATTATAATGAATATCATCTTTGATTGAATTGTTATGGAGTATTGTATCACCGTTCGGGCCATCATAATTCAGAGGTCATTCAGTAAACGTTTGAGGAGCTATGGCACTTTAAATCGTGAACCCAACAACTTAGTCAGAACGTAATACCAAGATGAAACCCCTTAATATGAAGCTCCCTAGTATTGTGATGCGATATAGATTCGGGAGAGGATAATTATAACATAATCGGTTTTAAGTGTTTTACTTAATAACTGGAAATGATAAGCATGTCAAGCATTAATTAAAGTTATGTTTTATAAGGTTTTGAACACATTTATACACTTTTTTCAAAATGTTACATTTTAGACCCTTAAGAATGAAAAATGGCAAAATATACCCTTAGAGTTTTCACTTTTACAAGTTTGGTCCTTCTAGTTTAAAAGATGTATAAAGTAAACCTTGTACTTTGGAAAGTGACATAATAGACCCCTATGGTTATAACTTTGATAAAATGACATTTTCAATCCCTTTAGTTATATGTTTCAGAAAGTTACGATATATACCCCTTTGCATGAAAATAATTACGAAACTAGTCCTTATTTGCATGCAAGCTATTTTTAACATTCCAAAAGATATTTTCAGGTTATAGCTTATTAATATAAGCTAAAATAAGATATTTTAACGTAACGAAAGTTCAGATTAATGATTCGTTAAGCCAAAAATCAAAACGGGTCGAATTAGGGTTTAATAATGAAAACGCGTAGGTTTTTAATTCAAATTCTTTCAAGACTTGATAAAGTGGTTATAATAACATTAGTTAAGATAGATTATAACAATATTTAACCATTATAACTTTAGATTTAAAGAAAATAAGAAATTAGGGTTTAGGGGTACG
>BQNB010104127.1:12461-23885 GCA_026074375.1 Tanacetum coccineum
ATCACACATTAAAACTCGTCATCAAAATATTTTCAACACGGTAACTCTCTTCCAACAAGATGTCTTTATCTTCTCATCATCTTGTCTTGTTTATCCTTGGATTGGTTAAACAAAAAAATATTGTAATTAATACATTTGTAATTAAGTCTAACAAAATGTATTTTTAAACTTTGCTTATGCTTGCATTGTTCTAACACACAAACATAATTATATTCTTTTTATAAACTCATAGTATTTTACAAAAGATGTGTGTTTTAAAAAAATAGTTAGGAAAATCATTTATTTACTCACAAAATGTCAAAAACTATGCATATTATACATAACAACAAATAGTTTTTCGCACAAACAAAATAAATGACAATCTTGAAGTAAGAAATTAACTTGTCATTATTCATCAACCTCACCTTACAACTAGTCTTAGGATTAATAGAATACACTATGAAAATCTTTATTTGTTTTCTTTTAAAAGAGTGTTCGTGAGGGTCAAGAAAGATTTCGAATATATATCAACTCATTATTCACACTATGATTGATATTATTATCGAATCTAATTGACAAGTTTTTGAGTATGGACAAGAAATCAGATTCTTATTTGTCTAGCTTTGAGATTATATCAAAATGTAACAAGAGATATTATCTTAAACCTACATACTCAATCACACTCGATTGATATGAAAATATCGACATCCCTTTCCAAGACGACAAGAATATGCATCGGATCATAACTCACACTTGTGTAAATGATGTCATACTGAGTCTACATGTCCAATAGTTGTGTTCCAAATATTTGGCAAATATATGCATAAAATACACAATGAAGTAGGATTGACGACTTGAATGTTTTATCCAAAATATTCAAGTAATTTACCTTGCAATGCATTTGGTAAAGTTTTCATCTCCGAAAAGCCAAACATGAACAAATGCACAACATATATAAGTTTGCTCAAACTATTCAAAAGTACAACTCAAAACTCAAATTATCTTTTCATCAAAAGTTCAAAACTTTCTCTTACTCTACCAAATAAGCATAATATTTCCGCTTCGCTAAATGACAACCCTTTGACCATTATCTTGCTTTATTTCAATAAGTGATAGTAAGAGGATTTCGAATATAAAGATGATTATTATTCAAACGATAATCAATCTCACTATTCAATCTAATTGCAAATTTGGAATATGAACGAGGATTATGAATAATTAAACATATTTCCACAAACCAATATTGTGGCTGTCTTTAATAGTGATCATAAAGAGGATTTTAAATATGAAGATGATTATTATTTCAAACGATAAATAATTCTGATTCCAATATAATTCCAAAATTAGAATATGAATTATTGAAATCGAGAATAAGATTTATCTAGATCACAGATAAAAATATACAATCAAAAAAAATATGACCATCGATATTTTTTTGAGTCTTACATGTTAACCAATCCTTAGTTATTAATCTGAAGTCACGAGTCGGATTGCAACAGACAAACAAGATGAGGTCATCAAATTGAAAATCACACTTGCAATGAAGATGTTTCATTGAGTCTAAAGTGTTAATTGTCATTGTATATTATCTTTTGGTCAATATATACTGCAAAAAAATTAACACCACTCCTGTGTTGGATTGACCGACTTATGACTTTCCATCGGGACGAAAACATCATAAGTTACTCCAACTTGATAAGCAAGTCATGGATGTCATTTTGAAACTCAAACGAGAACCCTTTTATATTATATAAGCTTCTACCTAATTAACCTAATAGCAATACCATCTCCTTAAATATGGAAAAATGATCCTTGTCCAAATTTGGCACCTCTATGGATCGATGGATCCTACGTCCTAGATCCATCTTCGGTTTAGGAAGATCCGCCCTATATGTCAATCAAACCAAGATTAATCATGTCACCTCCCCCGACACTCCCTTAGTCCAACATACATGCCTTAACACTTTAAAATTTTAGTTAATCATCTATTATTTCTTTCCAACAAAATATATTCACAAGATTATTAAGGTAAATAACCTTAATCGGGTTTCTTTCATTATAAGACATGCAAAGGTGCATTCTTAGAACCACTCTTAATATAGGCACTACACTTTATCACTCTTTAGGCCTTCTCTCTAGTTTTCCAAGATGACGCCATTCTTTCTTATTCTAAACACTTGATGCTCTCTCATTCAACATTTTTTAGAATTACCACAATCTGCTTAGGATTAGTGAAATGGGAATTAAAGCATGTTAGTTGAGTCATATTAGGCCTCGTAAGAAGAGACAATACAAATTTCATCTTTGCTACACTTCATTAGGAAAATATAGGTTTAATATTTATCTAACAGAGAATGGAGTTATAGGAATCTTATTGCACTAGAAATCAATTCGACCTACGGTTGAATTTGCGCCTAAGAGTGAAGTTGGCGTCGTGATATAACCCGTAAAAATGGTCTGTTTAGCGATGAAATGAGACCATAGTAATTGTCTCATATTCATTTCTCTGTAAATCTCTTGTCTCTGATCACTCTCGCGTCTCCCCTGAGTCCTAAGAAGTCCCCTCCTTGCACCAATCGAATAGTCTTACAGGCTGACATGACTTGTTATCAGTGGATCCAGGGATAGGTAGTGCACATTAAGCAAGTAGATATTAGGTTTCTCCTTAGTCAATCTAGACAACCTGCACCTCACATATGTGCTTTGAAGTTTCAAGATGATAACTTGCTCCCATGTAATATAGTTATATGCCTTCATGTTTATCTTGATGCTCAACGTTTATTTGCTTAGCTATTGAATGCATGTCTATTGTAAAGGCGTTTGTCTTTTTCTAGCAATTTAGATATAATATCTCTTAGTTTATCTAAATAACACATGCTCCTAAATGCTAAATGCTAACATGTTTTACATGACGATTGCATTTAAAATTATCATGCTTTGTATGCGTCATTTTTCATGACTTACGTATTAATTATACACCTACACTATGTCTGTTTAATGTATGACAATTAACGTTTAGATTTTATGTAGCCTTACACATTAATCTCGTTGATTATTGTGTTGATGCATGCTTAGATAAATTTGCATGCCTATATCTATATGTCTTATGCATCTAGGTATATATTTTTTCACACTAGAATATTTTTCTCCATGTCTGTGTCACAAATTTAAAAAGTCAAAAGAGTCGTAAAATGGTGTTATATCTCCTAGAGTCTTCACTCACACATTCCCTTAATCATCATCTCACTTTCTTCCAAATAATCTACTTTTTTTCAAGGAAAGGTTAGATATTAATCTAACACTCCTCCAAGTAGGTTTGACAACTTAAATATTTCATCCGAAATATTCAAGTATCTTTAACTTGCAATCGCAAACGTTAAAGGTCATATCCAAAAATCCATATTTAAGCCTTTTAACAACATAAGTTAAAACGCTCTCCTTTTCTCTACGACGAAAACATTCTTTCTCTTCGACGAAAATACTCTTTCTCTTCGATGAAAACACTCTTTCTCTTCGACGAAAATATTCTTCCTCTTCGACGAAAACATTCTTTCTCTTCGACGAAAACATTCTTTCTCTTCGACGAAAACACTTTTTCTCTTCAACGAAAACTTTCTTTGTCTTTCTTCTCACTCAATCACGCATCTACAACCATATAGATGGCTAGTTCCTTTTATCCACCTTTTCGGCTACCACCTATAAGACAACCTCATACCTCGTCGTATGATTGTTCTGTAAACATTCGCAATGCTCGAGAAGAGCTACAAAACTTTATGGATGTAGTTCATCATACACTAACCACCATCCGTCTTGACATCATCAAGCTCGTCGCTTCCATCTTCGTATGTTTTCTTCTTTATTTATATTTTCACTCGCGGACGAAACACATCGAGATACGTCACCATTTCCTTCGGGATAATGTCCAAAGAGGAAGCATCTCCATCGAAAAAGTTTTGTTTGAAGATAACATCGATGACATTCTTTCTTTACCCCTCAAGCGTAAATCGTTCAATTATCTTCGTCTAATTCTAGATATGATGGAACACATTCCGTAAATCTTTCTCTTTTTTTCTACTAGTCTCGATTCTAGTCTATCTTCTATTCCGTGCGTCGTGACAACTTAACTACTTCATCCAAAGTACTTTAAGTATTTTTTATTAGCAAAATGCAAATTAAAATGTCACTCCTTTTACAAAATCCATCAAGTCCTAATCTCCTCTCCTGTTGGCGGTCCGGCGGCCCCAAACTTATTTTGACGGCCCCCAGATATGTCTGGGACCGCCGACAGCAGGCTTGTGATATCTGCCTTTTTTAAAATCATAAAACGAACACCCCTTCTTTCTCTCTCTCTCTTCTGTTGCTACGAGCTGACGTCTATTCTTCACCTAAACCTCATTAACTATTATTCACTCTTGTTGATGATTACTAGTTCTAGTACATCTTCAAACCAACAAGGTGAAATAAAAAATGAGTCTTGAGTCATCCACCGAGTCATCTTTACAACAAGATTCACCATGTAATCCTTCACCGCCAACATAATCATAACCTAATAGTGACTTATCACTACTACAACCTATGAAGGATGAACTACCTTTCACAAAGCACAAACCTATGCCCAATATCTCTCTATAGATCAATGGGTCATCCTCATATCCCAACATTCATAAGCATCATTGCCTATATTGTCAATAGTCAAGTGAATTTCATCATGAAATGTGTCTCATTCTCAAACACAATCCTTAAAATCTCCATACTCACATATCTCCTCACGTCTTGGTCCTCACTTCTTGTACACCTCTTTTCTCACCTCAAATGGTCTTTCCATTTCTAAACGGTTCCTCTCTCTTTCAATAGTCTTCTCACTTCTAATAGTCTTCTCTCTTCGGATAGTCGTCTCACTTCTAAACGTTCCTTTTCACTTCTAATAAGTCTTCCCTCCTCTAACGTTTCTTCTCACTTCTAAACATTTCTCTCTCTTCTAATAGTCTTGTTACTATTAAAATTCCACCTATATCTCGTGACAACTTGATTATTTCATCCAAAATATTTAAGTAATTTGCGAAATGCAAACGTCACTCCTTCGCAAAACTTTCCACTTTCTAGAAAGTGAAGAGCATAAAGAAGATATTCAATCTTCAAGTGTTATTGTGTCACCACATTGTTGAGTCTCTCATTATTCTTCTACCATGAAAGAACTACCTCCTCGTTTCAAATACCCACCTTTGTTTCTCAACATTATCAACCAACAAAAGACCAAACAAACCTTTGAATTCCCAATCGTCCATCTTTGTCTTGATAGGATCACATGCACATCATTGTTGGTGCAAATGATATGTTAATCCAATCTGACAACCTCCTATCAATACCTTCCTTCTTTAGTCTCACTCGTCCTTCCCTACTTTTTAGCTCTATGGAATCATTTTCATTCACATCCAAGAGAATATCGTCTCCATCCTCATCTTATTTTTTCCTTTTTTTCCTCTTAAAGTATATATCTAGGAATCTCTCGCCAAGATATTAAGTGTCATTCGTCTACCTTTAAAAAGTCACTCTCATAATATTTGTGTGACAATCAATAAATGAATCCCATTCTTGTTTATTAAAATCCGGTTAAACCTTAGTCCTTAAACATATATCTCGAGTCTTTTTATTTTATAAGTTAGGTTGTTGATATTAAAATGATTGCATGTGTCTAGTTTCTAACTCTCTTTCAAAGTGTCATACTTTAGAATACTAACACCTAAAAGTGCATGTCTAGTTTCACCACTAACATTTGCTTTAATATATATTATTATATTATTATATCTATATATTATACTATTATATATAATATATATTATTATATGTATATATATATATATATGTATACACTTGTCTACTAACTTTTTTTGTAGCACGCATTTATATCTTGATTCCTTGATGCCCCAAACAAGGGGGAGCATACAATGAGGGGGAGAACTTACAAGCATCATACTCATTTAAATTGCATTCATCGAACGTCTTGAGTTTCGATGGTAATTTATTTGATCCATGGATCCGCTAATGTCACTATGCAATGAATGTAATTATCATGGGGTGCAATGAGCAAGGGTGAGCTCGAAGATATGTGAGTAAATAGCATGTATTTGGTTAAACTGTGATGATAGAAGACTTTACTGGGATGATGCAAGCTCACCTTTATAGGAAGATAGGATATGGGATTGTCAAATACAATGAAGGGTTCATCCATACTCTACATACTTCACCTCCTTCACTTTAAAATCTTCAACCTTGAGGTCTTCTTCTTTTTTCTCAACTTAGATACTTGAAGCACCTACATTCTTCTCATTCCTTCAAACTATATACTTGGAGCACCTACCTTTTTCTCATTCCTTCAAACTATATACTCGGAGCACCTACCTTCTTCTAATTCCTCTAACCTATATATCCGAAACACGTACCTTCTTCTCATACCTCCAACTTATATGCTCCTACCTATGTACAAGAAACACCTTTTTGTTTCGACAAAAGGGGGAGAAAGAGTGTAAACGAGTAACTTTTAAACTTTACTATGTGTTATAGTTTACATATTACGTCATCGTCAAAAAGGGGGAGAATGTTACTGTAAATATTATGATATTTAATCTATATGGTCTCTTTATGTTTTGGTGATGACAAACATGTAACTTGTAATATGTAACGTAAAGTGCGCAAGTTACTCGTAATCATAATCTTCAATGCAATACATGATCAAATCTCTCGACGTCTCAAGTCGGCATCAACACGGACATTTGTTCACACCTGAAGTATATCACGTAAGGTATGTACAAACAAACATTAAACTTGTAGGGTGATCAAAGAAATAAGTTTTGTCTTAAACATTACATTTTTACAAATGTAATAAAACCTTTTTATAAAAATAAAATTATACAAAATATTTTTATTAATAAGGAAATTTTTTATTATTTAAAATATATTTAAAATATGGTTTCCCTCCCCCACAAAGTACAAAAATGTACCAGATAAATATTTCACCACAAAAGACAAAAACATGAGCGTCTGTCGGTGCGGCCCCCTTAAATATATGGCGGCCTCCTTAAATACCCGGAGGCCCCCTAATATATCTGGGACCACCGTTTCCAGACAGATTTTTAGCTCCTATAAATAGTGGCTCATTTCAAACTATTTCCTGAATCTTTTGCTCAGATTTCATTTAGTTCTTTCTCTCTTTAGATCTCACTAAATCTCTCTAAATTCTTTGATCATTTAACTTGTTTAATCTTGTTTAAATGTGATCCAATCTTCTATTCTTTCCTTCTTCCCTCAAATGCAAGAGAAGAACTTTCGTCGTCATTAAGATACGAAGTTATATAGTCTAGTTAGTCCATTTGTAACATTTGCTACATATAGACCGAGTCCATGTCTTCCAATCTTTAGTAGTGTGTAGATTCAAATGAAGTATATATTCGGAAAGGTTGATTGTGTGTTGGTTAGTATTTTAGGCCTCAAAATACATTGGTGAAGTGGTAGATTGGTTCTAGCTAAGATTAGGACTTGACATTTAGCTTAGTGTCAAAAAATAATGTAAGCGACGCGGTTTATGTGTTTAGGCCATAAAACACAAGATTTGTTATGTTGGGCTATAAAACATAACGGGTTTGGCTATACCCAAAGAAGAACTCGACATCTAGCTTAGTGTCGAAAAATAATGTAAGTAACGTTATAAGGTTTTCTCCGCCGAAAGGGAGCTTGTTGATTAGTAAAGTAACTCTCGAGTTTGATACTCGGGGAGTGGAGTAGGGCAAAGAGGAGCTTCATGACCGAACCACTATAATTCACCATGTCCGTTTTGCATTTTCTTTTACCTTTTGCTTTACTTATTTCTTTACATTTATCGCTTTACTTTTATACTTGCATTGTGATCATGATTGCGTGGATTGTTGTGTATATCATGTTACTTATGGTTGTGTAGTTCTTTGTAGTAAATATTGTGAGTGTGGTTGTATTGTTAGATTATGTATTAGTAAATGTACATCTATAACTAACACTTCTCATATTGCGTCAAACTTTGATTAGTGATTTGATACAAAAGATTTAAAGCTTTTAATTGGAAACGTATTCACCCCCCTTTACGGTTTCCACACATATTTATCAAGGAACACGTAGAAAATGGTACGATTGAACTGTATTTTGTCAAGACTGATTACCAATTGCCCGACATATTCACCAAATCCCTTCCAGTGGATCGGTTTAATTATTTGGTTTGTCGCCTTGGTATGCGCATTTTCTCTCCACATGAGCTTGAACGTCTTGCAAAATCAAAGTAATTTCTTTGTATATATTTAATAGAAAAGAAAATTACAAAATTAAAAAACCTATAAAATCAAAATACAAAATCGAAAAATTTCAAAAATACCAAAAATAATCTTCTCCGACATGTCTCTCGAAAATCGATAATATTTACGTCCCTAGAAATGTCATTCAATAATGACACGGGAATGTAAATAAAGTTCGAGCGAGAGTTTATAAATATTTTAAAACATATCCTCTCTAAATTTGTTATGACTTCTGATTACTTCTGATCAGAACTCGTTTTTAAAGAAAAGAAAAGTGTAGACTTCAGTGCGCTTTATCTTCAAAAGAAGAGAAATCTTATTGTTTTCGAGCATACTTATCAAAAACTTTTCAAAAGTTTGCTCAAAACATACAACTTCTAAGTAAATGTCAGCTTAGAACTCAATTTTCCAAAGAAAGGAAAATGTTATCTATGACATTATTCCTCAACAACGGGAAGTTCACATCTTCTCGGTCTTGAGCAAGTCATACAAACATTTAAAGTTCTGAATGCTCAAGAAAAGTAATTGGAAAATGATTTTTTAATCAAATAAATTACATATCTTTTCTAGTTGAGCACAATTTTTCAAGATATTTTCAAAAGAAATATTCAAAATCTTTCAAAATTGCGTGCTCAACAAACTACCGCTCTAAGTTTTCACTCTAGTCCATTTTTGAGGGGGAGCATATCTTTAAAAAGTATCTACAAGTGGTTCATTTGGCATGCAACAATATTTTCCCCATGCTCATTCATTCTATAAGTGGATCAACGTACATTAACTTGTATTTTAATTCACTTGTTAAATCAAAAATTACAACCACATATGCAATTTTTGAGAGGGAGAATAGTGATTAAAATGTGATCAATACGGCTTAATTCAGTTAAGATCTTTTGAATATAAGTGCGTTCCCGTCCTCGCATGTGCAAAACTCTTTCATAATATGGTGCATATATGTAGGGGAGATTTTTGGTGATATAGAAAACTCTCAATGTGTATTAAATGATTTCTCGAACATGTTGATTGCTTTTTCAATGGTTTTATGGCTACAATGGAAATACCCAAAGACCGACCAATTGTTGTTATTTATGGATATATAAGGCGGTTAAGGTTAGGTATTTTGTTTCATGATCCAGCCAAAACCGGAGGGATCTACCCAGGGACACTCCATTAGATAGAGTAGAAGTCCTTATGTATGATTGAAAAAAAGGAGTAAAGTGAGATTGGAAAAAATGTTATCCAAGGCATGAGTTATCACCAAAATAATCCTAACATGGTGATAATAAGGACGCGTTGGAATAACATTGAAGGGGTTGAAGAATGAAAAAAAATTATATGGATAAAGGGTGTAAAGAGAGAAGCCATCCACCTAACTTTAGGCGAAAACCGGGTCAATGCATAATCTATCGGTAATCACAAAGCTGATTATGGTATTGAAGACAAGTCATCATGGACCCAGTGATGCAATGCACAACCCTCCTAGCTACTCAAGCTTCTCTCAAAATAAGTTTGTTTAATTTCTTACGGAGTACAACACACTTCTATCGACTTTCTCACTCTAAGATCGTTGATATTGAAAAGGTGGCAGTCCGCTCCAGCCTCCGATCACCAAATAACAAAAGTGCACTTATAGAGTCTAGAGCCAATGAGATCAATAAAAAATCTCATTAGGACACAAATTTCATAAACAATTGTTGTTCATCATTAAGAACACAAGTTGTACAAGATTCCTACGCATTACCTTCGTGATTTTGCCAGAACATTCAGAGTGATACTCTTTAGTATTCATAGTGACGAATGGAAATCCTGCCAGTGTCAGCATCAAACAACACTGAGGTAGGTGACTTGCGAGATTCTATATGAATCAAGCTCGTGATATCTGGATATTGATTTTGGTCCAATAAACAAATTGATGACTCAATCAGTAAGACAATATGTAGGATATTGGAAATCATAACACAATCGAATGACTAGTGGATTAGCCAAGTTCTAAAGAGAGAAAGTGAGAGAGAACTTTCTAGTGAGAGAAAATGAACTTGTATTATGTAAATGACTAACCCCCATCTTCCATGGCATGGAAGAGGCTTATATGGTTACAATAAAACTGGCTATAAGGCCTAGGTAGTGGGCTTACACATTGGGTTTAATACCCGACACATTACCGAATGTTATACATTAACTACTTAACTACGAGCAACAATAAAAGGTAAAATACATGGGGTGACCGAGTCTTTTTTTAATATCTAACAATCTCCCCCTAAGGGAGGTCACCCAAAAAAAAATACTAATTTAAGCTCTGCAATCTTGATCTTGTGTTTAGCTCGTAGTTTTTGATTCTTTATGCATTGATTTCTTTGTACATAATGTAGTGATCTTTGAGCTTAGTTCCATTGATTTGCGTGATCTTTGAGCTTTCTTTGAGATCATCAGCCACAGTAAATCTCTTAATCATCCTTGTTGTGTTATTGCCTCCATGTAATGTTGTGACCATCGGACCGCATGCTCACACTTTTCTGGATCATGATAGCACACATCAGAGTTGCGGAAGCTGTGTTGTAGGTCTTTCAGATATCATGATGTCTTTGATTAAAAATATTAAGTATGAGCATGGGGTTGTGAATTGACATATCTCTTGCCAGCAGCTGCTACCGTTAGGAATTCCTGCAAGTATATATTAGTAATAAACATACGAAAGTGTCTTTGTTCACTTTCGTTGAATAAGGTTGCAAGAACCACGGTTCCTCGTTAATCAGTATAAATATTGCCTGTAATCAGGTAGAATTCCAAAGAATCTCCTTGACAGGGTTTCGCAGCTGCGCTAGCCATTCTCAAACCGGAGCGTCTCAAAGTAGACAAAGCACGGAGTGAGTGAACCAGTGAATTAAAAACCCACTGATTAATGAGAAATTGATTTGAAGGTCAGTCGCGTGTCACTCAGAAAAGAGTTTTTGTGACACATCGAAGGTTATATAACATAAAATCAAATTTCATCAAAAACACATTTGTTTTGAAAGATATACACAGTCAATGTGCTCGAAAATCAGTTGTTGAGTACATCGAAAGGTTTTTCAAAAACTATTCATCAATTCACTGCCTGGAACAAGTTTGATTCATAAAGAATCGCACCATCGTT